>MJUU01008349.1:277907-309177 GCA_002080025.1 Modiolus philippinarum | reverse complement strand
CAACTTTCTGTTATTTAACCTAAAATATATAAGAAAAAGCAGATTTTCATCATTTCATATTATATCGATGCCCGCAATACTTCAACTTGATGTAATTTGACATGAAATACAAGAAATGGCAGATTTTCTTCATTCGATATTATATCGATGGCCACAATACTTCAACTTTCTGTAATTTAACCTAAAATATATAAGAAAAAGCAGATTTTCTTATTCGATATGATATCGATGCCTGCAATACTTCAACTTGCTGTAATTTAACATGAAATATATAAGAAAAGGAAGATTTTCTTCATTCGATTTTATATCGATGGCCGCAATACTTCAACTCTCTGTAATTTAACCTAAAATATATAACAAAAGCCAGATTTTCTTCATTCGATATTATATCGATGCCCGCAATACTTCAACTTTCTGTTATTTAACCTAAAATATATAAGAAAAAGCAGATATTCATCATTTGATATTAGGTCGATGCCTGCAATACTTCAACTTGCTGTAATTTAACATGAAATAGATAAGAAAAGGCAGATTTTCTTCAGTCGATATTATATCGATGCCCTCAATACTTCAACTTTCTGTTATTCAACTTAAAATATATAAGAAAAAGGCAGATTTTGTTCATAAATAGTATATAGCCCAAAAGATGTAATACTTAATATGTTAATATTTTTTAAGTTTTAAAGTTGCAGTTGTAAATATCTATATTATCTTTAAAAAAACAGAAATAAGGGGACGACCAGTTGATTTTCAGGGGTGAGAATTGGGCGATTTTGTAAATAAATAATTCAATCTTGGTCCCAGCTGGGACTTATATTAGTCCCAGGTCCCAGAGAAAACACATAAATATTTTAATGCTACTTGTCATGGAAATAAATAATTTATTTGTTCGAAATTTTCATGAAAAATAAATTAATTTTTCTAGGCAAAGAAAACGGGCAGATATATCAATAAAATGTGGTCCTTTGAATGAAAGTAGTAAACGCACATTACAGAACGGAGAACGTTACACGATAACGTACACGCTTTACACGACGAGTGCTAATTTGGGAATATTGAACGTTTCCTTTGCTGAAACATATTAAAGCAGTCAGGGCTCTATGACAGGTCAGAGCAGTCAGAATTCTATGACTGGTAAGAGCGGTCAGGGCTCTATGACCAGAACAGGTCAGAGCAGTCAGGGCTCTACGACTAGAACAGGTCAAAGCAGTCAGGATTCTATGACTGGTAAGAGCGGTCAGGGCTCTGTGACCAGAACAGGTCAGAGCAGTCAGGGCTCTACGACTAGAACAGGCCAAAGCAGTCAGGATTCTATGACCAGAACAGGTTAGAGCAGTCAGGGTTCTAGAACAGTTCTAAAGTTAACTTAGAATAGCTTTTATGACTGCTCTATGACTGGTCAAAGTTAACTTGAAAACGGTCCTAAGTTAACTTAGAAGAGCTTTTATGACTGGTTCAAGTTAACTTGGCGAGAGGTTATGTCTGCACCCTACTGTATAGGAAACAGTCAGTTCAGAATAAATTCCATTGAAATCCATTTTGTGTGTTGGAAAACAATGCCTCAAAATTCGACAAAAATTGTTAATAAAAAACTCAAAAATCTTTATTAGGTTATTCTCATTGTACTAATTATTTGACACAATGTGACGGTAGAAAAATTGAAATTTCTTGTTCAGATTCGAAGTATTCTTTGATTAACGGAGCTACAGTATGCAGGTTACAGGTAATCCGTATGAGTAAGTATTATATGTTCAGTGTACCTTAGCAGTCACTCTGTCAGCGAATCAATAAATGAACATAGATTGTCTAAACGGCAATTTACAGAAGCTACATTTACAGTAAATAGACCTTTCCACTCTCTTATCTTGAATCAGCGATTTAGCCAATCACATTCTGTAGAATTTTACACGTGAGTAAACAAATAATTACAGCACATGTGGTCGGACATAACCTCGATCAAGCTTTCTAATCATAACACTACAATGTATAGGGAATTTAAGAAAAAAAATACAAGAATTTAAGAAAAAAAATACAAGATAAAAAAAAATATGTTGTTTTGATTGATTTCATTGAAATGACAGTTGTTTAGATGGAACTTTGGATAAATTCCTAATATAATTCAAACCTTCAAAGAATAAAAAAATCAAAAGAAAGACTTTTTTATGATATACCAAGCTTTGATGTACCAATTATATCAATTACTTGTGAATAAAATTATATATTTAAATTACAACTATTGACAATGCAATTTATATTTTGTATTTAAAAAATGTTTGAAACTGGAACTAACATACAAAAATATTTGCATATATAGAAATAATGAATACAAAATAATAACATCTTAGCTTGTTTGTGATATTTGTTGAACTTCACTTAACCAATTAAAAGGGTAGCTTATTTCTAGATATAACATTTATATGTTTGAAATTTATCATTTAAAGTATCTTTTTATTATTAGAGTATATGATGTTAAGTCTCTTCCATTGTTCCCTTTTTATATTGCTTTGCTTTCATATAATGTTTTTAGAAGTGAAAATTGTTAAAAACTAGAAAAACAAAACCGGAGCCATAGTCATGGGCCTTTTTAGAACATGCAATGTAATGCTATAATGGAGGCATGAAGATAAACTTTGTTTTAAGAATAACTTTTCATGATTTTTTTTTCTTTGAATGTTTACACAATTTAAATGCATCTTAGCTTAAATACTTGGATAGTTAAAACTTGTATTTGTTAATGTTATATGACCCACATTATTTTTTTTTATTTCACGGACATGCAGACTTTAAAAGATTTTAAGAAATTTTAAATAATCATCTCGCAAATAAATTATTTTACAGTGTTCTTAGTAATAATTAAGTAATTTTTAATAGACTATTGTTTACACATTATTTGCTATAAAACAGTTTAATATATATTTATAGACATAATTATTCAGCTGATAATGATAAGAGTCTGATTTGTAAGATAACGTAAATTGGATTAATTAGTTTCCTACAAGTAATTATACATTCACATTTTATCCATACAAGTAATTTATATGATATTATTTTAGAAGTTTTATTTATTCATCAAATTACTAACACATCTTTGCTCATTTATTTAGTGTTTTACATTATTGTCAACAGAACTTCAAAAATATTTTTTTTCATTTCAAACACTACTAATAAACCAGCTAAAAAAAGGAACCACTGGGCTATTTTAATATCTCCCTATAGATAAAAATTTTATTCTAATATCAAAAGAAAATCATTAGGATGATACATTAATAACTTTGTAACATCCGCCATTTTCATGATGGCTTGACCTAGCCTGCTGAGTTACCATGTGTTGCTATGGAGGGGATGGGCTTATCAGTAATAGTGGAAAGTTGTATTCGGAATCTAAGTCAAAATTTAAAGTGTAAAATCGGTGAAAACCAAAACTGTGGCTGAATTCTTCCATTTTTAGTTTTGAGACCAAAAGATCATATTTTTGATGACTTTGCGATGACTGAATGAATTTCAGAAAAGACCGGATAATATTCGATGCTCGAAATTTTTGAAACAATGCTTTTGTAAATCCAAAAATTCACTGTATTATTCACGGAATACAAGATCTAATATCAGGCTTGCCTGATAATTTTTCAATACCCCAGAGTTTAGAAAACTCTAGAAATCGTATGAAATCATTAGTACATTATTGCTTACTCGCGGAGGACTCTTGAAACGTAGGACAGACACCCAACAATTGGTAATTCTAATGCAATAACTTTGTAACAGTGATTCTAATTGGATAAAATCTGCCGTAAATTCCACAATCTAAAAAACCTAACTAAGGATTGTCCGCCATCTTGGAAAATGTGCAGTTATGTAATCCATTTCACAGAAAAAAGGAAATATTCATACCGCTTACCTTCGAAACACTTTTTATTGAGTTTCATTAGAAACTGAAGCGCGGAGTCCTTCTGAAAACGTTTTGTTTTTACATTTCGCCTTTCAAGCTTTCATGTGACGTCACGTTGTTTATATGGCAGAGACACTTGTAAGTTTTCGCGGACTTTTTCTGAATTCGATTTTTAATTTAAAATGATGTTAAAAATCATGATTTTCGAGCTATTGTATTTGAATGGAGATAACTGTATTATATTTTAAGCTCTGTGTGCGCACATCTTGATTTTCAGTTCGCAAATATCCGTTTACCTAGCTCCGCTAACGGGTCGCTAGGTAAACTCAATTTGCGACCGTAAAATCTACAATTTACGTCGGCAAAGCTTAAAATACAATACAGTTATCTAATAAATCTTAATATTGAATATAGGACATTTGGTTTTTGATACGGACTTTATCACGGCCAGTATCAAGTGAGCCCGTTAAGTCCGTATAAAAAAAATGTCCTATACTTCTTTTATCGATAATTCACAAAATGATAAATAACTAATAACTAGAAATAGGCTGAAATTTTCATTTTAGCGCAATTTATCTATTGTTTATTGCAATAAGTTATATGAATTCTTCATTCAACGTAATTGCGTGTATGAACACAAAGATATTGCCAAACCGTACGTGACTCCTTCACAGCGACCCGATATTTTCGTGATAATGTCCAGTTCGGTGGTACTAAGAAAATCAATCTCTGTAGATCATGGAAAACTCATATAAATTACCGATAAAATCAGTCTTGTGGTGACAAAAAGAAACAAATCAACTNTTTTCCAATATTAAAAAGCAATAGACCATTTCCGACTAATGGTATCAAGATTTACCACATAACGTCACAGTATAGAAAACGTCACGTCATAGAGCCTAAAAGATCACGAATTCGGTCATATGGGGCGAACATGTTTGTGACGTATTCATACGTAGGGCGGACAAACAACAACTGGTGAATCTGAATACCAAAACTCGAATATGATCTATTATAATACGATAACAAATCACCCCTAAATAGTTCACTCCATCGTGTGAAAGAACTATTGTTTGTGGGGCTTAGCGGTTGGCTAAAACCACGACATTCAGTTCCCACTGAAATGCATTTGTTCCCAAGAATTTTAATAGAAAGAATACGTAACCACCAATTTAGGTACCAAGGAGGTACCAACGAGGTAGTGATATTTATTAAAACAACAAGAATTGATGTCCACGAATAAAAGTACATCCAGGGTACGTTGTAGAGATAGGCGTAACAAAACATGTTTACAATTTTCGTCAAAGACCATAGTTTGTTTAATGGATTGACCTATGAAATCGTTTATCGAAATGTTGGAGACTCAATGAGAGCAAAATCAAAATATTTACTAACTTTTATCACGAGAGTTTATTTACCAGCTGTGATCAGTAGTCAATGCTTCCGTTGATTCTTTTTGGAAATTTATAATATATGAATTTTGGTGACTTTGTAAAAGTACGGAATATCGCCCTCACCCATAACTTTGTCCCTAACTGACTTTGCCTTTTAATTTAGATCCTAAATGTAATTTGTTGTTTTTCAGCAATAACACATTTTCGTCTTATTTTTGGTGTTCCAAATGTTTTGATTTATCTGTTCTGAAGAGATAACAAAATATCGATGTTACTGTAAATTTACTATAATGTATTTGATTTTTCGACTACTTATGTCGCTTGCAGTATAGATAAAATCAGAGCATTCGATATCTAGAAATCAAAATGTGTACAAAATCTGATAAATTGCCAAAATGTTTATCTGAAGAAGCTTTCTTCACTTTGTTAGTTATTACCACTGTGTGAACGCTTAGCTGTTGAGCGTAAAGTAAGCAACATCCCTGTTGACTGATTTTAATCAGGAATTAAAAAATATCTAAATTTTGAAAGAATAAATTTATGCATTTATTGGTTTATGATCTTTATGGTATTAATGTCTTACCATGAATTCATGGGGATTTTGTCCCGTGTACATTAACTCCATATCCCTTTGCTTATTTTCCTTGGCACTGAAAAGTGTCGAAATGACATCTGCAAAAACTAAATTTACTGCAGTTTCGATATTTTGTGAGGCATTATAAAAAAGCAAATTGTGATTTAACATAAAAAACATTGGAGTTTCTGCTGATGTAAAGTGTCAGAAAACCGACAAGATGAAACCTTATTCATGTTATTTTTTGTGTGAAAAATAACAACAAAAATTATATAATAATTATAAATATATAAATATTGCCAATATATAATAAGTAAATATATTATAAATGATTCTAATAATAGTACTATTAAAACGAGCAAAACCTTATTAAAAATTTGTAAAACATAAAATCACAAAGAAAAATTAACAGTGACGGATCCAAATGTACAGATAAGAGCGTTGTCATCAAAACAAACAGCGCCTCTCACATCAAATAATGATATGTAATAAGATATCTGGCTAAACAATATAAAAAAATGGTCATATATGTAAGAAGTAAAGATAAATGAAAGGCACGTGTAATTAAATTGAGTATACTTTCCAAAGTTCAAAAAGGAAAAAAAAACTCGCGAACTGTAATGTTCTATCAAATGCTTTAAATGCTTTATTCGTTGAGTGTTTTAAAAAAGTTTTTCTAAACAGCGAAACTATTTTAAAAAATGCAATCTTCCAAAAACATTAAGTAATTATTTCATAACAAGACAAGCCGAATGCTTTCATTGATTTTTTTTTATATCATTGAATAAACATTATTTTGCAAAACAAAAAACAAAAACATGTTAATGTATTTTTTGTTAATCGGAAAAATATGTCTATGCATTTCTTGGTATACGGAAGCCATTGCAGGTACAGACGAATGTGCGAATATAACAATGATCGTTTTCTACCACGACATAGCAAACAATATTTACATTTGTAAAACATAATATCATAAAAATAAGCAGATATCGATTCAGCTGAACACAAACCTAGCTTGCTCTTTCCATTAAATAAAATGCATAACAAACAAAGTAATAAACAATCTCAAAAAGATGTAATAAACCAGGTTATACCATGAACTGCATAACAAACAAAACAATTAACAATCTCAAAATGATGTAATAAAACACGGTTATATCATGCATTGCATAAAAAGAAAATTAATTCATCAAACAACGAAAATAAAAGATATAAAAAATATAGTATAAATAGTATTTTATATAGACAAAATATATTGAGCAATAATAGTGAAATACATAGCTTTGGTGACCTCATTATACTTATAAATAAGTAAATTTCATACAATATCATACACGATGTGACTTTTGCATCTAATCAAGCCACACATTAGTATTGTTATTTATAAAGTAGTATAGCAAAAAGCAATTTAAAGTAATAATTAGATTGCATGGTTAATTAAATAAACCATTAAGTATGAAGAATAAATTCCTGGATCTCAATGAAGCTACTAGAGTTTTCATTATCAAAGATGTCACTTTCAAATCAACGTATCTATCTCTAATAACAGGGTTGTCAGATACATGTAACTGACTTACCATCTAAAGTCTCTGTATACCGGGTACACACCAAGAAGAAATGTGCATATATTGACTTGACCACAAGTACAAAATAGATTTTCAACTAATTGTTTTAGGAAAAGATGTGAATTTAGTCCACCACTCTCCATTCTTATTCTGGTTAGAAATATCTGGCCCATCCTTTTACCAAATATTTCGGAATAGAATAATCTTTTGAAGCACGGTAGAGGTACAGTAGGGTGCAGAAATAACCTCTCGTCCAAGTTAACTTGGAGAAGATTCAAGAGAACAGCTCAAATTTAACTTGTAGTTAACTTACAGCAGACTTAGAACAGTGCTAGAATCCTGCCTGCTCTGGTCCTAGAATCATGTCTGTTCTATTCGTGACCGTTCTATCTAAGTCTGCACTAGCCATGACCGTTCTATATAAGTCTGCTCTGGCCATGACCGTTGTTGCCAGGTCTGTTCTGGTCATGACCGTTTTCGCAAAGCCTTCTCTGGGCATTGCCGTTTTGGTCCTAGAATTAAAACTGGATATGAAATTGGATGTGTCAGAATTTTCTGTTTGTCGAGCCCGGAACTGTTTAAATAAAAAAAATGTAAATCCCTTATTTTACGATGTTTTCAATAAATCAGGTATCAGTAAATAACGTAATCTGATAGCCATTGACATTTTTCCTATAGATTCACGATAATTTTATTTAAAATAATAAAATTACAGAAAACTATTGCGATTCAATTTTCGGGTATATCTCGAAAAGGGAAATAACTTTTACTTTTCAAAATTTATACCAGGATAATCAAAGGTTAATTATTTTGCACGAATAACAGCACATACCGGCGAAATGCAATTTTACATCAGAATAACTCATTTCATTATTCTAATTTTCAGATTTAATATTTATTATATATCTAAAAACTATAGCTAAATTTGAAATAAGTGAAATACGTTTATTCTGGACGCATAATTAATAATTGTCAGGGCTGTGACAAGGGCTGGTATGAGAGTGGTCATATCTAGAACAAATATAAAAATATAAATATGTTGTGCGATGGCCACAAATTAACTATGAAACGAAATAAAATGATATAGTTGGCCACGATTAAAAGATAAAAAACACAAAATGTACAAATTAAAAAACACATAAAAATGACAAATTCCATTTTTATTAATTTTTATGTGTTTTTTAATTTGTACATTTTGTGTTTTTTTATCTTTTAATCGTGGCCGACTATACCATTTTATTTTGTTTCATAGGTAGAACAGGTCAGCTGAGAGCAGTCATGGGCAGAACAGACTTAGTTGGAACGGTCATGGCTAGAACAGACGATAAAAAACTGGCCCAGTCCTTTAATTTTAGCTTCCGTTATATAGATGATATTTTATCACTAAACAATCCTCGCTTTGGTGATTTTCTTCATCTTATCTATCCAAAAGAAATAGAAATTAATGATACTACAGATACTTCCACATCAGCCTCGTTCCTTGACCTTCATCTTGAAATTGACAAAAGAGGTACACTACAAACTAGGCTACATGACAAACGCGATGACTTCACTTTTCCAATAGCCAACTTCCCCTCTCTTTGTAGAAACATTCCAAAAGCACCAGCATACGGAGTTTACATCTCCAAACTCATTCGCTACTCAAGGGTCTGTGGTCGATACAGTGACTACCCTGATAGAGCTCGGTTGCTTACAAATAGGCTACTTAAGCAAGGGTATGTTGCCCATAACTTGAGGTCATCACTACAGAAGTTTTACGGTCGACATCACGATCTTGTGGACCGCTAGGAGATATCTGTTTCCCAGATGACAACAGATCTTTCTCTTTGCCACTAAAGTTTGATTTTCCTCTACCGGATTTTACTTTACTACCGGAGTTGACATGTTCAACACGGCAGGTGTCTTATAAGAAGCAGGAGACGATTACTCTACTGGTGCACCTGATCTCACCCATGGTTTTTACTGGGTCCGTGTTGTTCATTTTTGTATATGTGCGTGTTTTCATTTTCTTTTCTGTGCCGTGCTCATGTTATGTCTTCGTTTCTTCGTTTTTCCGACGTTGCCATTGTCCTTGGATTGTTCTTTTCAGACTGACGGTTCGGTTCTCACTTACTTTAGAATGGACATGGATAGAACAGGTTAGAGCAGTCATTGCTTAGGATCACGATTCTAGCTATGACCATGACTGGTCAGAGCGGTCAGGATTCTACAGCGGACTTAGAGCTGTTCTAAAGCAGACATGATACCTCTTCTCTGTTCACTTAGAGGAGCTATTATGACTGCTTCAAGTGAGAACTCTATGAGAGGTTATGTCTGCATCACACTGTAAGTTTCTACTATACGCGATAATTGATAACTTAGAAGCTTATGCGACTGAATCGTCTTTAAAACGTTACCGTCCATAAGTAATCTTTGGTGGCAGCCTTGACCGATATTTCAAGATAAAACTTTAGATTCAGTTTTCTCTGCATTTAAGGTGACAAGCCATCTTTTAACAAAAATATTTAGTCTTTTGCATATCAGAATTTAAAGTGATTGATGCTAAAAGTGGGATATAAAAAATAGCATAAATACTAGTATCGTCTGCAAAAATTCTTTTATTACGAATGACTCCGTCTATAATGTTGGTTATAAATATTAAAAGAAATATAATAAAACCTGGAATATGACCCTTAAGTTACACAAGCATTGACAGATACCAAAAATGCTTGTTCATTCAAAAAAACCGTTTGCTTTCGGTCAATTAAATTTTCAGAGATCCATGTAGCAAAATCGTTTGATCAGATGAACATAGGATAAGAATGAGTGAATGAAAGGAGTGTACACATTAATATGAAATATGAAAAGAAACTAAACAAAACAGTAAAATTTACAATATGTTGTAAATTTCTTAATAAGTTTGCAAAGAAAGCCCATAGCACCAAACATTAATCTGAAAGTATTCTAAAAAAGCATTCCATCGGTTTTGACTACTAAAAATTATTAATATTATTTCTGTGAAATAGATAAGAACATTGCTCTTTTTGTCTGATTTTGAAATCAAATAAAAGATTATTTTAAAAACGATTTTGTAGTAATATAAATAAATGCGTAGTGATTTATCAGATTTTTAAACCAAAGGATTGTTTTGAAGAATGATTTTGTAAAAAGTTAAACTACAGAAACGTAATTCAGAACAAAACTAATAAGTTCATGGTTTGTATGATATTGTATCGTCGTTAGAATTTAATGAGTATTTGGGGGAAAAACAGGTACAGCTCCTTCAAACAGATGAAATGTTAGAACATAAGTATACAGGACTAGTGAAACACAAACTTCTTAATGTTTTGAGATCAATGTTAATTAATATCATTATATTATATAGCATATGCATCGTTATTCTGTTATTCCATTGCCTTCATATCAAAACTTGATGCCTCTTCCACATCTCAGAAATTTTTTACAATTTTCAAAGATAATAACGGTGACATTGCAGGAGTTTTTGTTATATCCGTATATTCCTTATCCGGAAAAGATAGTTTCTGAAAGATGAAAGAAAAAGGAGAGAAGTATCTTTAAGTTACTGCAGATTTTCACTTACAATCAAAAATAACTGTAACTTAAACTAGTATGAATTGTGTTTGGATGCAAACACAAGAAGTCTCCCAAACGAACTCCCATATCAGAATTCAAAGGCTTAGATGAAATCCATGAATTTTAAAAAAGATCTTCTTGTCAAATTTCATTCAATTCTGAGCACATAGGATTTTCCCGCCCTTTTACCGTTTCCATGGCAACGGTCACCATTTTGAAGTCTTGGAGACTGAAACACAATTCTACACATGTAAGGAAACCTTCATGTAAAATTTCATCCAATTCTGAGCATTTAGATTTTCCCGCCTTTTTTTACCGTTTCCATGGCAACGGTTGCAAATTTGAAGTCTTTGAGACCAGAACCCTATTCTACACATGTTAGTCAACCTTTCTGTAAAATTTCATCCAATTCTTAGCACTTTGATTTTCCCGCCTTTTTTGGCTGTTTTCATGGGAACCGGTGCCATTTTGAAAATTCCAAGACTTGACTGCACATCTTGGGTCCTGTGAAGTTTCGTCAAGATTGGATCACTAGTGTCCGAGAAATCTGTCGGACAAAGTCGCGGCGGAAAACGGAAGAAGAATATTATAATAAACGCAGCAAAAACAATAAGTCTACCCAAACTTCGTTTGGGAGACTTAATAAAATGTAAGGGATGTATGAGTAACAATCTTTTTAACACATTTCAATTACCCAGGAACTCTTTTTTAAATTTAATATTCGAAATTTCCTCTTCAGTTTGTTGATTAAGGGAGTATGATCGTCAGATTTCAGAAGCATTGGATATCATCGGGTTTTATCCATTCAAACAGTGTTAACATTTTTTGCAAATGGATCATAATTTCTTGCTCATATGCGACTTTAAAATGCATAAAACAGTGTACAAAATTTTGTAAACGTTCAATAATATTTTCATATATTTAAAGGCCTATAAACAGCTTATGCAAATTGAAGAAAAACTCTAGAGAGAACTGTTTCGCGCCAATATTTTAACTTCTTATATCTCAAAAATTTCTCGATAGATTTTCAAAATTTTTTGCTCATATTGTTCCATTAGTAGTGCTCTACAAAACAAAAGGTCAGAATTTTAATTCTCATTACAAAATTTCTGACACTCGTATTCCCTTAAATACTAGATGAAATCACCGATTATTTCAACTGTTTTTGCTCGGCATTTATTTGGGGGGGGGGGGGGATAAATACAGCGAATGCAATAATATAAAAGAAATTATCAGTGATAAAAAATTTAAGCAATGAAAGAACGATATCACTTCCCTCGGATAATAAGATTACTTAAATAGCTTATGAATTAAAATTCTGATTAACACGAGCCACTATTAAAGACAATATTCCAAAGAAAAAAAAATGTTTTTTTTTTCTAAAATTCTGAAAGGTCATCTCCAAAAACTTAGTTCACTGTTCATTTGGCATTAATATCATAAAAATAGAAAAACAAAACATATTCATACAAAGTATATAAAAAAGTTCCTACTAGTGTTCATATAAAGAAAATCTAAATTGTACATATACATGTGTGTGTAAAGTCAGAACACAAAAGGGATGATCATGTTTCAACAAGTCAATGACTAGCGATAGCGCGTCCTAGCCTCAAGCATTTGATCTATATTGAATTCTAATACCAATCATTTTAAGCATAAGGGAATTCATAATTCATGGGGGCAATGGGGACAAATTTTGCTCCACTTTTAGCAGATTTGTTTCTTTATTCGTATGAAGCCAGGTTCATACAAGAGCTAGTTCAGAGAAAAGACAATAAGCTAGCCAAGTCCTTCTATTTCAATTTCCGTTATATCATGTATAGATAGATGATGTTCTTTCATCTAACAATCCTCACTTCACGGATAACTTTCATCATATATACCAAGATGAACTTGAAATTAAAGACACTACTCATACACCGTCATCAGCATCAAACTTGGACCTACACTTCTACATTGACAACTCTGGAGGTCTGAAAACAAAACTTATGACAAGCGTGATGATTTTGGCTTTCCAATAGCGAACTTCCCGTTTTTGAGCAGTTATATTCCCACATCTCCGGCATATGGCGTGTACATTTCACAACTCATTCGCTATTGTCGTGTCTTTAGTTTGTACAGCGATTTTGTCAACAGAACGAAATTACTGTCTCAAAAACTTATACATTAAGGGTATGTTCAGTCACTGATGCAATATTTACTACAGAAATTTTACAGTCGGCACCACGATTTGACAGACCATTACAATGTTTTTATTTTACGAATGAAAATATATATCTTTGGGTAGATCCAGAGTTAATTACCGGACTGACTAACACCGACTGTGACAGAACCGGACTTTTCACACTGGCAGACGGGTGTCACGCATGGAGCAGATCATGCCTACCCTTCCGGAGCACCTAATGATACTTGAGTTTTTGAACGGGTTCATACCGTTAGTATTTCAGTTATATTGCGTTCTTATTCTTTTTTGTTTGTATTTGTTTTGTCTTTGTCATACCGTCTTAATCGTGTTGGATATGAATTGCCATATTAACTTATGATTTTAGAATTCCCCTCACTCGCTTCAGTATCCGTTTGCCGATGTACAATGTATCATGACACCGACAACGTATTGAATAGAAAATAGAAAAGAATTTATATTTAATTACATCAACATCATATAAAAATACCTAAAATATAGCTTTGACTTTTCCCCCTGTGTTTTTTTAACATACATTTATTCACATGATAGTTGGTGTATTGCAGGAAATGCCTATTTAGTAAACATAATCGGTCTTTTTTAATTCCTATTATGAATTGTAACTTTCGTTTCGTAAAACTGGATGATTCTGCGAATTTATAGAGAGTATACCACTGATTCTCTATCAGTTGTTTTCGAAGGAAATACTTATGGGGCTCAAACAAGTTAAAATCCAGAAACAAAAATAGTAATGGTGGATTACATGATACCCCGCCACGTTTCACAAAATTTCGAAGTATCAAGGGGCATAACTCCAGAACCCCTTGGAGTTTTGGGGTGAACAAGCTACATACCAAGGTTGAAGACTGTGTGTTATTCCGTTCAAAAGTTATCAGTCGGAAACCTTCGGGGGACGGACAGACGGACGGACGGACACACGACTGAGGGTATCACATAATACCACGCCACTAAGTGTGGCGGGGTATAAAAATGTTATCTAATTATGTTTGTGCCTTTTATTTTTTTATTTTAATCTATGCTTCGAAAAATGTTTGTTGTCTGAATTTGAAATTGATAGATACTACGAAAATAGCAAGTAAGCCTAAATTCTTATTGAGCAAATTTATTACGCAAATATGGTAATTTTTATACTACAAATAAAAAAATGATTTTTTTTACAAATACTTTTAATCGAAAACTTCGAGAAGTAGAGTAACTCCTAATGTTCACAATTTTATATTTTTATATTGTTGATGGTTCAATGTGTTAGAACATTGTCAATAGATTATTTCGAACACATAATATTGATGCAATTGCCTTATACGGCGAATTATGTATCTTCATTGCAGGTAAAATAAAAACATTTTTAATATATAATTCGAGAAATAAATAAAAAATAACAGAGAAAAAGGAAGAAGTGGTATTAATAATAAGCCAAAATAAGCTTTTCATGAGAGCAACAGCCAACCGATATAAGAATGTAATGAATAACTAATTCTCTAATTTCCAACCAGTTTTCACATTTCCTGAACGGTGTGGAATCATTTGTTCTCCTCTTTAGAGAGAACAAGTTTCGAGAAATTTCCCGCCAAATTTATTCGGAATACAATCCTCGGTGTTTTTCGTCAGTCATTAGAGAAACAATTTCCACAACTTAAACACGTTAATTATGAAATTCCTCGCATCTCGTTAAATAAATTTTCAAATGTTTAAAAGCTCGGCAAGCCCCGCTTTCAAACATTTGAAAACTTTATTTAACTCAATGTGAGAAATTTCATAATCAACTGGTTCTCGTTATGGAAACTATATATAGCGAAGTTACTGTGAATTTAGTTTTTTTCATGTGCGCATTTCGACATCTTATGTCTCTTTAGTGCAGATACAATCTAATTGGAAGACCATTGACCAAAAGATGTTTAAAAACTGATAAAGAACAAATAAGCAATATTATCTAAATGTAAATAAATGAAATGAATAGATATTGCTAGTTCCATATAAAATAAATTGAGAGTATTTGTAATCTTAAAGTATTCGGATCATTTTTTTTATTTTTAAGTTTTATTATTTTTTTTATATTTGTTATTTTACAGCTTAATGAAATAGATCTGTACGTAAGATCTAATAAGTTGTTGAAAATTAATTTTAGGGCCTTTTGAGGACTAGGAGGAAACTTTTGCTCTGCATCATAATTTAACAAATGTGTTTTGTAAACTTCGCAATTTTGTATATTCACTTTATCATAAGGTGTTCACAACGCTTTATTTAACAAGAGGGAGTCACCAGCACTACTTCTTTATAATCATTTTTTTTTATTTCTTTTTGTTATTTGACACGAACATACATCAAATGAAACCAAGAAGAAGATGTAAATAACGATACAAAATAATGTAAGATCATTTGTTGCGATACTGTAATTTGGACATGCGGAGAAAAGTCAATATGCAAATTAAACATTTCATGAACAACTAATAAAATGGTCGGAATTTTTTTTTTTTTTTTCAATCTAGGCATATGTCATTATTTGACCATGCGTATGCATTTCAGAGCAATAAGTATGAAAAAGAAAGGAAATGGGGTAAATGTCAAGGAGACAACATCCCATATCCAGGTTAAAACGAGATATTTATATACTCACGACAGAATGTGCAGGCGTACGTTTATCTAAAAGTTTCTGCCTTGAAGTTGAAGATGACTGTGATTTCCCTTTGAACATCCCTGTAAAATTCCATAAAGACCGATGCAAAATATTATTTGGAATGACTGATTTTGTTCGTGTTTTACTCAGAAAAGAAGATCCGTTGTTAACAATGATTCAATAAGACCACAAGAAACGCTTGGAACTAAAATTAAGAACGTCAAATTATTTATTAAGGTAAAATATTTTCAAATTGCATGCAGATTTTTTTTCCGTATGCCATCATAGTGAAACGACCTGTAATTTTCTTCACAATAATTGATGACAGACATGTTTTTCAATAAAGAAAAAAAAAATAAAACGTTTCTTAGTTCCCATACATTCAAAGTACTATGCAAAATATAACGAAATTCATGGATTGCTTTTACATTTGTTTATTGAAAATAAGAATCTATTACGCTGACCTTCAACCAGGGTAGCATTAAAATTCAATTTACTCACTCTGTTTTCTGCGCCTAAGAAACAAATACACCACAAGTATTACCACAAGAAATCCACTTACAACTAGGAGTCCCGACATTACAATTGCAATAATAAAACCTATAACATAAAACAAGATAACGATTTTCATATTTATGTAACGCATGTATGTCACTTTTAAAAACAGAAGAAAAATGGGTCCACGAGCAAGAGTATTCATCTTCTAATCTTACATGAAAAACTTACATTGCGTTTCAAAGAAATTTACTGTTTAATTCTAATTCTAACCCCTTAAAAATACCGAGGCTTCATTTCGTGTATGGCACTCGGTCGATGTCCTTTGTACTGAATTTGGCCTCCTGTTTATTATGCAACTTGGGTATCTATTGTTCATGAAATTATTGTGCAGCTTAACAGCTACGGAATACAAATGTACAACGTTTATAATAACATATGAGAAATGAGATATTTGTAGCTTGTGACTGGATGTGACTGGATGCTAAAGCCTACAAGCTACTTATTATGATTAATATCCTCATAACACCCCTGAAAAGGAGTATTTGAAGCATTTGTATTGCAAGCGCTAGTCAAAAAAAAAAGAAAAAAAAATAATGTTTGTTTGAAAGATACTAGGCATTACACACGAAAACTGTAGTTCTTTTTTTAGATTGGAACAGTATTTTAAAGTAACTCGAAAACGCCAATTGTATTCTTGCATTTAGCTTATAAGAATCGACAAAGCAGCTACAAATTATTATATTTTTAGTTCGGAAAGGAACGGGATAACCCCTCGTTCAATATTATTTAATGACTTTTTAAACCTTATACTGATCTCATGGAAGTGCCATAAGTGTATTCTTTTATTTCTGAGCATGCATCCATTATATATTTCACATAAATCATTTTTGTAATAAAAGAAATCAACTAAAGAAGTATTTACAGTAAGGGGCATATTTGGCCCCTATAATTTAGACCCTTATATCTAATAAAACAATGTCTCAAAATACCATTGATAAACTTCGATAGCTTTCGACCAAGTCTATTTTGTTTGAAGAAAAAAAAAGACTTCCAAATATAAGCATTTTCACAAGAATAGACTTAACTGACCTCAATCACTACAAATCCCAGTACTACAAGCAAAGAGCACATGTGACAATTAGATTTTTGCAATTATATATACTTTCACTATATCAAAAAATCCCAATGGCACAAGCATGCGCTCTTTTGTTCTTGTACTAGATTTGTGCCAAACATAACCAAAAATTGACGAAATTTTTTTGATTTGCGGTGCATCTGGAAGAAGCACGATATTGGTGACGTCATTATCAGGATTTGATGACGTAACTGAACCCATTTACTTAAGTTTTGAAGATTGAAGCATTATATCAGCTGTAATATACCAAGTAAAAGAAAACTCCATTTGAAAATATAGCTTATGGGTGGGGGTGGGGGGGGGGGGGGGNTTTAGCGTACATATTCCTTTACAAAATATATTTAGATATGATATGGTGTGATGTGTGTGGTTTGCTGTCCGCGACATATATTTATGACGTATATATTTTATCTATATTATAAGGAATCTTCTTGTTCTGTGTATGTATTCAAAACATGTTTAAGAATATTTTCATTTTGTTCGTCACTTAATATCGAAGAACCTTTTATCAAAAGAACAGCTTGGATGATTGGTAATAATATTGGTAATGAAAGTCTACAGAATCATTTTGAAACTGGATTTGTAAAATGTATAACAGTGGATAACAGGAAACATCTACAATGGTTACAAATATCAATCACATGCCACAATCTCTCAGGGAACTACACAGGAAAAATCAAGAATAAGACAAAAGACAAACGTAAACAACGAAAGGAACTCGGGACAGCCGGCCTTGGTAACGGCACAAGCAAAAGACAGCGGTAGGATTAAGCTGTTTTATGTGTACCCAAACACCCCTTAAATATGTCCCGTTCCCCTATAGTGTTAAAGCATACGACCTTTTTGGGGCCATTTAGGTCTTGCTATACGGTGTGAGGTTCCTTACTGTGTTGAAGACCGTACGGTGACCCTTAGATGCTTTGTTTTGGGTCGTTTTAACTCGGATATGGGATGTTGTCTCCTTTACATTTACCCTATTTCCTTTATTTTTCAATTTTGGTCAAGCTTCCTCATATAATTCATTAGACATCGGCAGTATCAGGGAGAGACCAGTAAATTTCAGGTCACTAGATCTCAAAGCTAATTTAACGAATGCAAGCAGAGTAACTTGTCTATATCCCATACGTTAGTTACATCATGTAAGTTTAACATGAATATTAGGGAGGCATGGGTACCAATAACATGAATAAATTGGTTTAAGCCTACCCCTAGCTTTTTCTTAGGGCTAGTACCAAATTTGGCTTAACCGGGTTTCTATCGTTAAATATGTTTGTCTTTGAACTGTTATGTGTGTTTTTTTTTTCTATTTCATTGATATTGTGGCATGTGATTGAAATTTTCAACCCATTTATGTGTTTACTGATAGCTTTGCTTTTAAATTGAATACATTAATTCTTTTAAATACCGTTTAAGAAGAACGTACACGCGAAAATATTGCCATTTTTTTAGATTTATAATTTTGATTTTATTTAAAAAATGTTATAGCAACGTGTTTCTGAAATTTCATTGGGGTTCACACTGTACGTGCCTTGGTTCTTAATGTCGTCCTTTTATTTCCGTGCCTTGTGGCTGTCTCATGTCCTTGCTTTTTTCTTTGTTTTTCCGTGTTCCCGTGTATGGATTGCATATGTACTTTGATTTTTGTAATCATCACTTCCGTTGTTCACTCGGCATTTTACTGTCATTGTTTCACTGACCTTAATTTTAGGCGAGAATTTTCATTACATCCTGTCGATAAGTTGGGGTCATCTAGGCACATCCTTGTTTTGTCATTTTTCTAAAGGCAAAAATGCAAATAATGAAGAAACAAACCTTATTTTTCTAAAATATTCATTTCAAATTCTTCTTCGATTGATTTTGGCTATTTGTATGCAGGGTTAAGAGCATTTGTGAAATTTAAATGATGCGTTGTTGTGTAATCCTAATAAATTAGCATGAGGTATATGCAATAAACTCTTCAAGAAGTCTTTAGATTGTTATGTTAACAATACTTAATTCTTGCGAGCATAAATAATTTACTATTACCACTTAAAGTTGTCTTGATTACTCTATCACCATTTTCTGTCTTATTCTTGGTACTTGCAGTTTCAGCTTGATTTACAATCAATATTTGTTTCGTAAAATCTGTGGAAATATAATAAATTATTTCAGATCCAGCATTTTTTTAATTCTACAAGATGTGACGTCCATTCAATATTGGCATATAGGTTGTTACCTGGTTAAAAGTAAAAACAATAGCAAGAATTTTAATTTTGCACGGATACTTATGTTTTCGTATCCATCTTTGTTTGCGCATTTAAAGATATTTTATTTAGAACACAAAAATCTTTTTCGCTAAGTTATCCTTGAACAACATTGTTATCATTTTCTCGGATCACCTATGGGGACTAATTGTGCGCCACTTTTAGCAGATTTGTTTCTTTATTCGCATGAAGCCAGGTTAATACAAGGTCTAGTTCAGAAAAAAAGACAATAAGCAATCCAAATCCTTTAATTTCAGTTTCCGTTAGATAGATGATGTTCTGTCATTGAACAATCCTCAATTTAAGGATAAACTTCATATTATATACCCAAATGAACTCGAAATTAAAGAAATCACTGATACACCATCATCAGCATCTTACCTGGACCTATACTTCTACATTGACAACTCTGGACGTCTGAAAACAAAACTTTACGACAAGCGTGATGATTTCGACTTTCCAATAGTGAACTTCCCGTTTTTGAGCAGTAATATTCCCACTTCTCCGGCATATGGCGTGTACATTTCACAACTCATTCGCTATTGCCGTGCCTGCAGTTTGTACAACGATTTTGTCAACACAGCGAAACTACTGTCTCAAAAACTAATACATCAAGGGTATGTTCAGTCACTGTTGCAATTGTCACTACACTATTCGTTTGCCGATGTACTTGGACATTGGAATTAAAATGTGCCTAAAATAACTCTTAAGTCTCTCAAAGGTCGGAAGCATTGACTAAATATTCAATCTTTCAAGGACTCAACAATAGCAAACAGTTTTTGTATTCTTTTGCAGATGACATGATCAGTAGAACAGCAGTTTTTTTTCCAAATTAAAGGAAGAATAACAAGTTCTATCGATGGACTCCATCAGAGATCTCACGTAATTGATGTCTTACAAAATCTATATAAATTTACCAATTTACCAGAGCTTTTTTTTTCTCAGTGTATATTTTTTTATGCATTGTGTACAATTAGGCATCGATTGCTGGTATGCTCAGAGAGGACAAAAGCAACACCGGAAACAAAATTACATAAGAACGGCACAAGCCTTTTCAACCAACCCCGTCAGAGATCACAAGAAAATGATGTCTTACAATATCCAAACTGAAGAAAACAGAACACTTAATTTTTTGCAAAAATAACAATGATCCACAAATCTGTCATTTTACTGTAATTACACAGGCTTAAAAAATCTATTTTCCGCATGACTGATTTTTGAAACCACACCACCAGCAATACATGGCATGAAATAAACCAAAATGGAGTTTTGCGCGAATTTACGCACGATTGGTTTTTCTTTATTGTCTACTACAAAGCTTAACCCCGTGAAAACATTTCCCCTTCACAAAATTTTGGGGCCGGATTTCATTTAATCTTTGAATTATAGGGTCTTTAAACATTCCCTGGGTTTGTTCTCAAAATGCCTTGTTTTCCCTTTAACATTGACACGTCTTCTTCTGTGAACCACGATGAATCAGTTTGAAACTTTGTCAGCTATTTTTGGAATCTTTTTGGAACATTTGTGCAAATTTTCAAATTTTTATGATGTTTTGAATTGAAATTCTCAAATATCGATATTTTTTACATTTTAAACCAAAAAACTAAACACTGCCATTTTTGACAAATTCAACTCTAATCAATTTGTTCACAAAATTGGAACCCAGAATTAAAGAAATGAGGCATTTTTCTTCAATTTTCGTTTGAGTGATTAAAATATTCAGACATTTTGGAAATTTTGATTCTGACCACTGATGCTTTGACAAATTTTCAAGATTTGTCTGAAAATGAATTGATGCACAAGTTTAATCTTACACTTTGCTCAGTATTTAAGCAAAGAATTTTCCTTAGCACGATATAAAAGATTTCTAAAACATAAATATCTTGTGCTGCGTTTTCATTGGCGCTCGGTATGTTTAGATATACTCATTTGTCAGATTTTTTTTCTTACTGTTTATTTGATGCATTGTGCACAATAAGGCATCGATTTCAAACTCAAATATAAACCAAATAAATTTTTGTCCCGATAAAATGGTGAATGAAAGGATATGGAGTAAATGCACATGAGACAAAGTCTCTACAAATACATGGTAAAAACAAGCAAAGGAACAACGCTTTTATTGTTGTTCTTCATTTTGAAGTCACCGTGGACTTTCAACAATGAGCTTTGCTCATACCTCATAGTAAGTTCAAGACGGCCCCTAGCACCGGTTTGAGCGGAATTCTTTGCTAATTGTCGACCAACGCTACATCCATGTATTCATTGGTCATTGGTGCGGGATTGTCAACAAACATTAATTAAATTGGCAAAGTGCTCTTACAATCACTATCATCCTTTGCCCGACAAAAGATCATCTATTTAGAGACATACTTAATATCTAGCCTTTGTGGGATTGCTGTTTTGCTCTATGAGGACAAAAGCAACATCGGAAACTAAAGAAAAAACGGAAAAATCCCAACACCAGGTAGGCATATCAGATTTGGTTAGATAACTCTCTGGACAAAAATCTGTGACCTTTTGTTTAAAATGATATTTTATTGTGAAATAATGTAATAAGATGTTTGATATTGGTAAAAGATTTAATTTGAGAACGTTAGCATTCTTTCTGCATAATGTTTCTTTATTTAAGATTTGGATGTTAAAAATGTCAGATTGTTAAACCTTTCATGTGGTGGTAATTTTCTATAAAATCGCATTTACTGTAGGTTATCTTTGGAACCCACTAAAACCCATCTAGCATATGAAAGATTTACAATTCGCATATCTGCGGTGAAAGTTTCATTACAATCGGATCTGTGGAATTTTTTGGATTTACTGTTAAAAACGAAAATTTTTGTACTTTTTGCGCGTAGTCATTCGATTTCGACTCCAGTTACGTTCCTTTGGCCACAAACTGTTAGCTTTTCTCACTTCGATTGTGTTGCAATCTAGCGTTAGTTGATATACCAGCACCAGGGGAAGTGCAAGACAAGGAAACCTCAGACACCGAAGGGTAGGATTTCCAGTCCCGGACGAAGCTTGCTTAGTCCGAGGTGATTGAAATCTTTTCCGAAAGTGTCTGAGATTTTCCTGTCTGGCACTCTCACTGGTGTTTGATGTTATGTCTCAATATATTCTCCCTGAAATAAACTAAAATGGACACACAAATGTCGTACCCATTCTTCTGTTTACAAAAGGAGTTATGTCCCTTTTAGATATTGTCATAGAATCTGGGAATGTATACCCGATCGAGCTCGCCATATTTTTACAGACGATTTTTCTCGTTTTTTCTTTTGAATTTTTACTTCGAAAAAAAAAATTTACAATGCGTAGACTTGATACACTTATGAACACTAAACGGACCTTAACGTGCATAAGACAATTTATTGTTATACATTTGTTATATTTGCCGGTTAACCGCACGTGATTTTTGTCTTGCAGTAGTGAAAGACATGGAAATCTCACACCGCTTAAAATAGGAACTGCTTTGTCTCAAAAGTGAGAAAAACACATTACATTAGCACGGCATACAAAAGAAAAATGAAGACAAAAGTCATGGGTAGATAAAACAGTTGACTTAGCATCTTGGCTTTTTATACCCGCCTAGTTAGAAATGTCAATTCCGGTAGTTAATTCAAATGTAGTAGAAGAACAACATCTTAATTGGATCAGTATACTGAACATTAATTATTACGGACGATTGCTGAAGTTTTATTGTAAAATGTGCTACTTGCGTAAAGCTGCCTTCTTTAATGATTAGCAAAAAAGACGTTATTTACTTGAAAATTCTGCAATTAGTGTAAGAAGCAATGTCACAATTAATTTCAAGTTGAAATAAATATAAAATTTTGACGAGCTTAACTAACATGTTAAAATCATCATTTGGATTAGTTTACTTGTTTTTTCTTTGTTATGTTTATTTGTATGCAGCAAGAGAGTGCAACTTATAAAACAATAAAACTCGTAGAAAAAGAGCCATACTCTGTTTGCAAAAGAGTTTCAGTCATCATTCATCATTTTATGGGTTGTCTTTATTTCGTTCTACTTTTTTAGAAGCTGTAAGTAAAAATATGTTGCCCACAATTACATCGTATGTCTTACACTGTATTGGGTAGTGCTTTTTACCGAAAAGAAGAGAGTTTTACACAATAAATAACAATATCAGGCCTTAAGTGAAATGATAGAAATTATTATTCTGGCTATAAGAATAAAAATAAGTTAAACATTACTCTACCTGTTCCATTATATACAGCGGTTGCCAGTGTTTTATACACTGTACCATTTGGTCCATTTTGAAATCTGATTTTACATCCAAATTTGTCGTTTTTGTTTACAATTGCTTTGGTATAATTTAGCTGATATACTTTACAGTCATTCGTACAGTAACACTTAGAGGGATGACACACACCGAAACTGCCATGGCATTTTCCGTTGTAAAATCGGACATTTTCCTTAGTAGAATCGTTAAACAGGAATTCCACTGCACAACCTATTGGCTTTTTATCCATACTGCATTCTTGTTTCACTATAGATTGTGACGGTATTACTTCCACGTTAATGGTCAGACTAGTTGAATCCACAATCCCTTAATCAAAATATAGGAAAGTAAATTTTGAATGTTTTTGTATCGGATAAAACATTAAGACAATGAACACCTCAATGCGACCTGTTGATCACACTCGTGTCATTAGAGAGCAGGGGTTCAATTTTGCATGTTCCTCTAATTCATTTAATTTTTAGTTTGTACTAAAATATAATTAATAGTTACACATGGACCATCATGCTGACACAAAACTTTTTAAATCCAACCCCGAGATATATTGTGTTCCAATTATGTTAAGAAATATTTCTGTAAAGTTTCAGTCAATCCCGAAAGCTTTAAGTTTGCCATTTCTCCCGTTTCCATGGCAACTAGTACTAGTGCAGTTTTGAAAGACTTGATAGCACCTGTTTTATCCTACGACGTCTTGTCACGATGAAAACATTAGTCTCAAATAAAAAGACTAAACAAAATGATTTGAGGAAATGAGAAGGACATTGCAAATTCCTTCATAAGCAACACTAAAGGTCATTTTATCGAATTATAGTGAACAAATTTACATATTACATTCTAAAAATGCTGCCAAAATAGATGAAAACAAATGCATGTATTGATGATTTTCAAAATAGGTTTTTCATTGGGTATTTGCATAATCACCCTTGGTGTTTATTGGGGTTTACCCTGTCGGTGTTCAAGTTTTTTGTTTGTGTGTTGTCTTATACATTACAGTTTTGTCTTCGTTAGTAATATTTGTGTTATTGTCTGAATCAGAAACTTCCAAAATTTTTACCTTGGTGCTATTTGGGGGTTAGAGAAGTAACAAAATATGGATTTTTATTGCTTTTGTCTAAAAGTTAGAACATGACATTAACCAATCAGCTAACAAACAGATCTCCCAAACCCATAAATGCCTCACTAACTATATGACGGGTGTTGTATGCAGGGACGACATGCTTACCCGTCCGAAGCACCTGATGTCACTCTTTGAGAGTTCAAGCTGTTAGTGTTTCAGTTTTTATTGGAGTATTTGTAGTGTTTGCGTTTTATGGTTGTCTTCCGTCCTCTCGTGTTCTTACTTTTGTCTCATTTTTGGAATTTAATTTATGTAATCTTGTTCTTTGTTCTTTTGGTATTCTACTGCCGTTGCTTTATAAAAGTTCTATAGAGTGACAACACACATTAATAAAAATTTCAGGCAAACCTTTTTTTTTATAAAACTCAAAATTCAAAATATTAGAAAACCGTTTATCAAAAACGTTTATCAATAGATTTTTAAGATTAATCGCTATCATTTCTATGTAAAATCCTACAATTTTGCGCTTAAATGCACGGTGACCCCAAAATTTTATCTTTTGGACAATAATACAATTATACTTCTACAAAAGAACATTTCTCAAAATTCTATGAAAGGAAGCTAATACCCTGCAGACACCTTACTTGAACGTATCACATACCTCTTAAATTATCAACAAAGTTGAAGTATATGATGATAACGACACAAAGTGAGATCACCATTTCATTCTACAATACAAATATATACATATACAAGTAGATTAATACATCTATTAGATTAAGGTAATGTTTTTATGTGTCATGCTTTCTTGTAGTTTTCAGATATTTGATTGGTATCGTAAAAGGGTTTAAATAAACTTGACTAAAACTTTACAATATTATCGCATGACATTGTGAGTCGCAAATCTGCTAAGTTCGAAAAAGGCAGCGATGTTTAATGTTGTGAAGTGTCTATTATTAAAAGATCTTTGACTGCAAATCATACATTATGCACACATTCCATTTTGGAGATTTCAACAATTCGATTTAAAATTTAGTCATTCTTCGACCCCACAGTAATCAACTAAAGCAAATCAACCTGTTTTTCGATTTTACTTTATATTATAAATTTTATTCCAAAAGTTTTGCTTTCAATCATTCTTTTTAACGAAATACGTATTTACGTTCAGTGTTATAGTTAAGCGAATAACCAAAAAGCATCCATTTTATTGCAGTAAGCACAAGGAATGCTGTATAAATAACAATGCGAGATATAAATTTGTTAAAAAATGCTTTTTATAATAAATTAAATTTCAGTGTTTACACAACAATATGATTTGAAAATGATTTGCAAATAACAAATTTTCAAAGTTGCGATCTAAGAACGAAATTTCACTTTTTAAAACTTTTTATCTAATGCAAATTAATCGTTTTTGGTTATTCGCTTAGTGAAAAATCACAATGTACCGTTCAAGAAATGCAACCTTAGAAGCAAATTTAAGATGTAACCAATTTCCACACTTGTCATATTAACCAAATTTAACGAACAAAATTCATGCAATGTCAATCAATTCTATTTGTTTTCATTGCTTAAAAATAAACAAACTTCAACATCGCAAGAAAAGTTCATGTAATTGAATTATCACGACATATAATTATGACAAATATACTATTTACTGCAAGACAAGTCCGTCTGAATGATTGCAATCAGACAAATGTTTGATGGGACTCATTTTTCAGAGGGGATAGAAAAAATATTTTGGTTTATGGTGTATCCAAGGCCTTTTACAAAGATTGCTCATTTTGTTCTGCTTAGCCCGCAAAAATGAAAGATTTTGCAAAACAAACTTTAAATTTCGGTAATAACAAAATTACCGAACAGAATTGTAAAGAGCCAAATTTCGTGCGGCAGAACGACAGAACAGGTGGAAACTACAGAAAAAATTAACGATCGCACTGGTCCTGACTTGGTTCAGTAATTTCAGGAGAAATTTTTGGTTAAACTGGTTTTATGGCGCGCCAAACTCTCATTACGGTAGAGTCCGGTAGCAACTTAATAACAAAGGTTTTTGAAAGGTCGTAGACGGTTAAAGGAAATGATCATTCAAGTATCAAGTAAATAAAGAATCTTGAATCAGATTTCGAACCGAAACTTATTTTCATAAAGGACTGAGGATGTTTTTAGTGATCGTATGAGACGGAATTTTTTGAAGCCTTAATAAGGAACGAACCAACTATGACACATACACTTCGTAAGCAGGATAAGCTCGAATAATACTGTCTATCTTTGGGAAATTGATAATAAGGAAATAAAAAAAAAGCTCTGCCGGTAGAGGAGCACAATTAGAGCCCATTGGTATACCAACTTTCTGTTGATAAATAGCACATCCAAATGTGACAAATATGTTATCAATTAGAAAATCTAGCATACTGCAAACCTGTTTTTCATTGAACCCATAGGAAAAAACTTTACATGTTTTAAACGTGTACTGGCCTCTCACTGATACTGCCTATGTCTACTGAAATAAATGATGATTCTCAACCAAACCTTTCTGGTAATTTGAATTTGATTAACCTCCGTAAAGCTGACAGTTAAGCGGCGAGTAATCCATGACCAATCTTTCAAGATTCCGTTTTGTCCCTTTTCTTTTTCAAGATGGTGGTCTTGGAGTTACCAATCTACCTGTTTTGTTTTTACTCGTATGTTTATTATACTTTCTTTAATTCTTGTTCGAAATAAATACTTCCCAATGGTGTTAGATGAATTTAATAAACAACATGTTTGGAAATTGATCTCACTTGCTGACTGGTCAATCATGTAAATGTCTCCTGTAGAAAAAGTGCAACCGGATGTTGATGAAATTAACACCTGCATCATTGTATAACGAAATGGTTTTTTAATTTTATGACAAAGATAACTCAATTTATTGATAATATGATCTGATATTTGTATCAAAAATATCATATTCAACAACCCTTTCAATGAATGGCACAATGATACACATAGCGACGATGATAGCAACGAAATGGTGGCATACCTGAAACTGAGATCGCTTTACTTCAATTAAATTGAGTAAAAATTAGAGAAACAATCTCCAACATTTGTTTCCGGTAACTATCTCGATGTGAGAAATATACGTAATAAACTGGAAAAATATAGGAGACTATATATAGAGAAACGGGACAGAGAAAAGGGAGATTTTTGAACCCATAAACAGGCTTACCCTTACCGCTGGCTTTTTCTAATTCCAAGTCCGGCTGTCCCCGAGTTCTAATTGTTATTTACGTTTGTCTTTTGTAATTTGTTTTTTTTTTCTTCTGCAGTTCCTTGGTACATTGTGACATGTAACTGCATTTTTCAGCCATTGTAGGAGTTTTTCGTTGAATTTGAACATCGGTTCTGGAACTACAAAATACAACTTTTACAGAAAAGTTGTAATGGGGTTCTTAATCATGTTTGAGAGATTAGTACCGAACTCGCAATTAGCAAAGCTGTTAATGTAGATCACTATTCTGAATTATACAATTCATATGGCATCATCTCCTCTTACGCAGCTATAGCAAACTGGTGTAAACTGTATCAAAATGAGATATTGAGGATGACAGTGATTGTAAGAGCACTAGGCCAGTTTAATTGATGTTTGTTGACAATCCCGCACCCATGACCAAGGAAGACATGGATGTAGCATTACTCGACAATTAGCAAAGAATTCCACTTAAACCAGTGCTAGGGGCCGTCTTGAACTTACTATGAGGTATGAGCAAAGCTCATTGTTGAAGGCTTCATGGTGACTTCAAGATGAAGAACAACAATAAAAGCGTTGTTCCTTTGCTTGTTTTTTACCATGTATTTGTAGATACTTTGTCTAATGTGCATTTTCTCCATATCCTTTTATTCACCATTGAAGAACACTAACACAGATCACTAATTTCGTTGCAATCTGAACACAAACATTGTTACCAGAACAGAACATTAGTTTCACATAACAGCCTATATAAGAAAGCCGATTTCTTATCGTACTTGAAACTATTCATCCGAGTTGAAGCAAACTGTACTCAAAAGTAACATTTCTGGTGTTTAATATTTAACATACGCCTATTGTTGCTAGTTATGGGACGATTAATATGATTAAATATTTATTTCAATGAATATCGACACGAAAAAATCTGCAAAAATAGTACCAATACATATCAATTATTCGTCTTGTATAATTAAGGTTTTTATCATGATTTTTTTTAAGAAAACAATCCTTAAATGTACAAATGTTCACTATAGTACGTCTGCTACGAAATGAACTATGAAATGATGCTCATGCGTGAAGTAGTGTTACATAGTGGACATAATCAGAAACAACGGCTGTAGAAGATTGAATAGACATTGCTTAAACATGTAAATCAGATTGTTTTGTCTAAAGTGATTGTACCAACATACACTAGAATTCTTTCCAGTAGTTATTAGTATAGGAATAAAAGTCATTTTGGAGGAGTTTATCGATGTGTAAACGCGGCCGACTCACTCACAAACTGAATAAAGTCCGAAGGACTTTATGTAAAGTTTGTGAGTGAAATGCCGCGTTTACACATCCATAAACTCCTCCAAAATTACTTTTATTTCTTATAATTTTGATCCTTTGAGATTAAAATAATGTTTTCACTGAATTTGACGTCACCATTTACTGCACTATTTTCCTCGGAGCGTATTAATGGACAAGAAGCGTTTATCGAGAAAATAACTTCGTTGTTGTTCGTGACGTTGACCAATGAAATTGGACGTTCCAATAGCAATTGGAATTATTGAAAGATGAATCGCGATTTATGCCGTCCTGCTGCGGACAAATTAAAACAAGTGAATACCTTGTTAGATTGCTTCTAAATGAATCCCGTACTAGATCTAAGGTTTCGGTCCAGAAACAAATTAAATAACTGTTTGTATAGGATGAGTCAATTTAAGCTTCCATCTATTTCCCAGTTTTCATGGCAACAATCGTTGTATTCAAATTTAAGTAAAACGAGACCAAAGGCTAAACAAATTTTACATATTACAGACATTTTTTGTAAGTATAACTCGATTTGAAAAAAAATCTTCAAGACAATGATTGATGCATGTTTGATACCATAAAATAAGCCCAATCTGAAAATGAAAGTTGCAAGTACTTAGGTATAACTATGAATTGACAGACATATTCAAGTTCAGACAGGCGTGCCTTTACTTAACTGTTATATTTGTCATAAAGTCTTTTACTTTGTTTTCGTCGAATTGAATATAAAAATACAATATGTGTTTATGATGTTGCGTAATTTTCTGAAAGGTTTATTGTAAAAAGTTTTAAATTAAAAAGGACCTGGTATGAAATATATTTTGATAACAAAAACATATACTGAGTGATTTTTAGATCTTTTCAAATTATTTTTGCAAGTCCAAACCATGTTTGGAGCTTTTGAAGAGGTAAGGGACTGTGTAATTAAATTTCTCATTGTACGTTTGATAACTTGCGTCATAAAGTTTTTAAAATGAAAATGCACATGTGGATGTTATAGCCAACTTCAATAAGTGGGAAAGAAAACAATTTGAGTATGACGACAGTTTGAAAAAAATAGAGCAGTGCTCAAGGTCCCCCGCCTTAGAGTTGTATGTTAGATGAATGGAGTTTTTTTTACCTGTTGCCAGCTTTGAGTGCAATATCCTCAAAAACTGAAAGATACAACAAAAATTTGTTGGCATTTTCATGAAAGCATTCAAGGAAAGGAATCCAATGGGGAAAATCCCATCGCATTGGATAACAAGAGGCTCTCAAGAGCCTGTATCGCTCACCTGGGCCATTGCTGACAAATACAGTCAAAAATAATAATACCAATGTTGAATGCCAATCTTGAATCTGTTCAGACAAGCCAGACACATTTTAAGAAGGGGACAAACTAAGGTCCATTGTGACCAAGTGTGATTCCAATTGGCCAAGTACTTTCAGAAGAGAAGATCTTGGAATATGTTTCCCCATAGGGTCCAATGTTAAACTAAGTTCCCCGCTGGTGGCCATCTTAGATGATGTGCAGACTTGCCGGACTCATTTTTGAAAGGGAACCACCTAACGACTATTCTGGCCAAATTTGGTTCCGATTGGCTCTGCGGCTTCAGAGAAGAATATCTTTGAATACCTTCCCATAGGGTCCAATGATAAAACCAGGCTTCACGCGCTGGTGGCCATCTTGGATATGATGCGGACTTGACAGACACTTTTTTGAAAGGGGACCAACTTAGGACTATTGTGAACATCAATATGTATTTGGAAACCAAATTTCA
>MJUU01008349.1:265418-275852 GCA_002080025.1 Modiolus philippinarum | reverse complement strand
CCCCCCAGCACCTTTGACCCCAATTATTTTGAAAGCAGTAAGAGATACCAGAAATCTGTTGGCATTTGTATGTAAGCATTCATTGAGAGGAATCTAATGGAAAAAATCCCATCGAAATCGGATAAAAAATAAAAATATCCCACACGGACCAAATTTTGGTGCAATAAATTCTATTTTTAGAAATTGTGACCTTGACCTTTGACCTACTGATTCCAAAATCAATAGGGTTTTTGCCCTTCCCTATTCCTTCCATCTGTATAAGTTTTATTTCAATCGGGCAAGGGATACTCAAGTTATCATCCGGAAACGACATCCGGAATGACGGAATGACGGAAAGGCGAATTCTATAGTCCCCCGCTTTCGCGAAAGGCGGGGGACAATAACGTTCATGGCTTCGAAAAACAAAAACGATAAGCTAGATTGTAGCAGATGTCACCCAAGACAACAAATTCGATGCTTCCATCTTATTGGCGACCTTAAAATCACCAAAAAATTTATTTCCGTTGAAATCCAACAAGTCGAAATTCAATGTTTCACATATCTTGGTATATGGATTTCCAACTGTTGATTTTATCTGCAATGAAGGAATATAAGTTTTCGAAATGTGCATATGCAGTAACGTCGTTATTTTGTAATTTATTACAACTGGGTAGATCCCTCTGCTTGTGGACTGTTAGTCACCGAGGGTATTCACTAACATAATCTTTAAAAGATCTTTGATTGAAGGTCTGACGTAATGTACGCACTCTATTTGGGAGACCTCAACAATTCGATTTTAGATTTAGTAACTCTTCAACCCCACTGTAATTAACTAAAAACAAATCAACCTGTTGTTTGATTTTACTTTATATTGTTAATTTTCTTCAAAAAGTTTTGCTTGCAATTATTCTTTTAAACAAAATACGATGTTGACAATCAGTGTTGTAGTAAGGGAATCATCCATTTTATTCCAGTAAGCACAAGGACTGCGGTATGAATAACAATGCGCGATATAAATTTGTGAAAATTGCTGAGAATTTTATTATTTTAATTTCTGACAGCATTTCGCAATTATTCTTCTCAAACCCCCCCCCCAAATAAAATAAATAAAATGTCAGTTTTTACACAACAATATGATTTGAAAATGATTTGAAAATAACAAATTTTCGAAGTTGCGATCTCAAAACGAAATTTCACATTTTCAAACTTTTATCTAATGCAAATTAATCCTTTTTGGTTATTTGGAATGTGAAAAATCCCACTGTCCCGTTTAAAAATTGCAACCTTAGAAGCAAATTTCAGGTGTGACCAATTTCCACACTTGTCACATTAACCATATTTAACAAACATTGTATTGTCACAATTAGCGTATTTTTACAACTAGATTTATTCTTGTGTTTCATATGGGATGAATTCCGGATGCACCGAATGCCCGGGACCGAATGACACATCTTGGGTTTTTCGTTTCCCTGTTCCACCTTTCACTCAGAAAAATCGTAGTCAGAACGTATATAAATGTCCAGATATTGTTTAGAATTTGGACCCTAGGTCAATAACAGTGTAAGTTTTACATTATATTTTCATTGTATTTGGATGAAGATTGATTCATTTAATGTAACTTCACAACAGAATATTGTGAATATCAGCTCTACACATTGATTGCATAATTTGCTGTAAATATCGATTTTAACACACTGAAACGTTTAACTGTTGATTATGATTATGGATTATAATATTTACAAGTTTCAACAAAGTATTTAAAGTTTTTATGTATTATTTCCGTCTAAAAGAGGAAGATAAACAACCGTTATTCAGTTGCATAAGTCGTATAAATATAGAATGTACGGCAAGCAATTAGCGACACTTAAATACATCAAGATATTATTATGGAACACATATTCCGTGTGTTACAGCAATTCAACTGTATTCTTCTTTGACTATACCGGAACTCCATGTATAATATTACATAGACACACGTCATATTTGTGTTTATTTATACAAATTATTGTGTTTTTAAATATATTGACATTTTACTGATAGTTATGGAAGCATAAGTGGACTATAAATTCTCGCTATTTTGGACACATAACTTATGATTGTTAATTATTGTATTTTTCAGGTTTTTACCAAATTATCCAACCGGCCGATTAAAGTTTATTACGCCACATTGGGTTTTAATTGGGCCACGAACTAGGTTATACTCGCTGAGTCCGGCTCAGTACAGTAAAAACACTTCTGTTTCTTACTGTTCCCGAACAGTAAAAACACTAGAACCAGCCTGAGTTCCAGACCTCATTTTGGACCACTGGTAGCACCGTCCCTGCTGCAGGCAACACAGTTACAGGACACTGTTTCTTCCTGTTCCCGGACAGAAGACAACCCCGTCACTCAACTACGGTAACACCGTTCCTGTTCCAGGCGACATAGCTACAACTGGTTTGACAACGTTCATCACAATGAGTGTTAATCGGACAGAAATGCCCGAGGAAGCCATTTCAACAGTTCCGGACACCAGGGTCCGGACACTTACAGAGAAAGGGCATGAACAGACATGTGACAAACATCGTCAAGAGTATTTATGGACAATGCTCAACTCCCTGCTTCAGGAAGCTGAAGATCCTCCAGCTGGACTACGGGATCACAGAACCTTAGAGCAAAATATAGCTAAAGCAAATACCAGGTACCAAAGACAACTTAGTACCTTCAAGGCCTACCTGAAGACTATCAGGAGCGAGGATAGTAGACGAGAAATGGAGGAATGCTCCACAATAGCAGATATCCGCCAACGTGCCATTGACGATGTCCTTTGCTACTTACAGGAAGCTAGCAGGGCTCTAACGCCCAAGAAAACATTAAGGGCACCTAATAGCAGCTCGTCGTCCCACAATAGTAAATACAAATCACAAGGTGGGACGTCTACACGTACAGACGCTTCCAGTCTGTTGAAACGAGAGAAAGCAATAGCTGAAGCTCTCAAAGCAAGCCTTGCTTTCGCAGAAAAAACAGGCCACTCTTTCAAAACAGGAAGCCTTGTTAGAAGAATCAACGGCTCGTCGAAAGGCTGAGATGGAGGCAACAACGGCTCATCGAAAGGCTGAAATGGACGCAACAACGGCTCGTCAAAAGGCTGAAATGGAGGCAACAAAGGCAGAAATGGAAGCAACAACAGCTCTACAAAAATCAGAGATGGAAGCTCAGCAGCTCGGAAGAGAGCCGAGTTAAAGGCCGACCAAACATTGCTAGAGGCAAAAAAAGAATCTGTCATGGCAGAAACTGAAGCCAAGATCCTGAATGACGATGGTAGTCAAACAGGAGTTGATAGTGAAGACCAGCGAAGTCAGTTACCTATAGATGAAGCAGACCCGCTTCAACGGGTTCAACAGTATGTTGAAGAACACTCCTTCAATGTTACAAATGAGGAGGCACAAAATATCCCGTCAGTAGTATATGGGGCCTCCAGACCACCGGAAATTACGTCAACTCCAACAGTAGTATATGGGGCCTCCAGACCACCGGAAGTCACGTCAACTCCATCAGTAGTATATGGGGCCTCCAGACCACCGGAAGTCACGTCAACTCCAGCTGTAGTATATGGGTCCTCCAGACCGCTGGAAATTACGTCAACTCCAATAGTAGTATATGGAGCACCGGACGTAACATCTACTCCAGCTTACGCTGGACCACCTCGTAGATCTCAGTCTGTTACATTTCAGCTTAACAGAGATGCACCAGCATTGAACCATCATGTCAGCACTTATCACGTGACATGCCAATACCAAGTTCACAAGCAGTAAACCTGGAGGATGACAGGACTGTAAACCAGACTTCAGATATAACCAGATTCCTTCTCCATAAGGAAATATTGTTATCTGGTCTTACTAATTTCAACGACCGTGCTGAATCCTACTTTGTGTGGAAAAATAGCTTTAAGTCAGTTGTTGATGAAGCCAAAGTGTCTGACTCACAACAGTTAAACCTCCTAGTAAAATGGCTGAGAGTTGAGTCTTCAAAACAGGTTGAAAATATAAGAAGGTCATGTGAGAACCCCACTGAATGTCTCAGAATGCAGTGGGATCGTTCAGATACCAGGTATGGATCCCCTGAAATGGTGAAAGCGTCAATAATAGACAGATTGGCGAAATTCCCAAAACTGACAAACAAGGACAGTGCACGTCTGTATGAGTTGTCCGATTTATTGTCGGAGATGGAACACATCAAACAGAATCCTAAATTTCAGTCACTTCTGGGATATTTTGATTCTTCATCTGGTATAAGGCCAATTATCAGTAAGCTACCTTATGGACTCCAAGAAAAGTGGACAACGAGAGCCGCAAGGTATAAGTCGTCCAAGGATGTACCATTTCCACCATTCGCCGAATTATCCAGATTCATTCGGGAAATGAGCAAAATCAAAAATGATCCCGGATTCTGTTATGAACAAGAACAGCAAACAACTCCAAAGTATTCCGGAAGAAAACCACCCGTGGCCAAAACCCGGGTAGCATCTCACAAGACTGATGTCGACAAACCAAGTAAAGACATCGGGGGCACCTTGCCCCAGTGTACAGAGAATGGAGCACCAGACAGGTGCATCATACACAACACAAGACATTCATTAGACGAATGTAGAGGATTCAAGTCCAAATCAATTGAGGAGCGGAGAGAGATCCTCAAACAAAACAACCTATGTTTTAGGTGTTGCGCCTCTACAACCCAAAGGAGCAGAGACTGCAAGGCGAAGATTTCCTGCAGAGACTGCGGAAGCAAGCAACACACCACTGTCTTACACATAGTCAGGAAGGCATCTTCAGTTTGCCCCGCTCAACATCACGGCGGGGAGACTGTGCAACAGAACGGCGGGGAGGCAAGTAATGCCAACAGTACTGACGGAACAGTAAACTCATCTTGTACAGAAATCTGTGGAAATAACACATGCAAATCATGTGCCAAGATCATCCCTGTCAGAGTACATCATAGGGACAACCCCAACATAACCATTGACATGTATGCAGTTCTTGCTGACCAAAGTAATAGGTCCCTAGCATCACCAGAGTTCTTTGAATTCTTCAATATTGAAGACAAACCAGAAAATTATACCCTGACCACTCGTTCAGGTCGGATTGCCACCAGTGGCAGAAGGGCCAAATGTTTTATAGTCCAATCTTTACACGGACATGAAGAGTTAGAACTGCCAGTTTTGGTAGAATGTGATTATATTCCAAGCAGCAGAGACCAAATCCCGTCACCAGATTCTGCCAAACACTTACCACATATTAAAGATATAGCTGGAAGAATCCCGCCAATTAAAGATAGCAGGAAGATAATGCTGCTCATAGGTAGAGACCTTCCCGAAGTCCATCATGTCCTAGATTATAGATATGGATCACCTGGATCACCCTTCGCCCAGAAATTAAGACTGGGCTGGGTAGTCATCGGAGAAATCTGTCTGGACTATCAACATGCAACTGCAGACTTATCTGTGAAGAAAACATTTGTTCTACCATCTGGCCAACCTACGACACTAAGACCATGTAAAAGTAAAATTTGTGTACGGGAACCAGATCCCGCTTGTTTCAATACTGCAACAAAAACAGTAGACATACCAGAATATGATATCTTTGCTAAGACAAAAGATGACGACAAACCAGGAATGTCGTATGAAGATAAAACATTTATGAAACAAATGGACAACCAGTTTGTAAGAGACTCCACAGGCAGTTGGGTATCTCCGTTACCATTTCGGACACCAAGACAACGGTTTCCTAACAACAAGCCACAAGCTGTTAAAAGAGCGGAATTCCTCGAAAACAGTCTGAGGAGGAACGCTCTCAAAAGAGAACATTTTATAGAATTCACATCAAAGATATTAGACAACATGCGGAAATTGGTCCTCCATTGCAAGAACAAGAAGAATGTTGGTATTTACCTTTGTTTGGAGTATACCATACCAAGAAACCTGAGCGTATTAGGGGTGTGTTCGATTCCTCCGCAAAGTTCGACGGAGTATCCCTAAACAGTGTTTTGATGTCTGGTCCAGACTTATCAAACAGCTTACTTGGAGTCCTGATACGTTTCAGGAGAGAGATGGTTGCTGTTACTGCTGACGTTCAGCACATGTTTCACTGCTTTGTAGTGAGAGAAGATCACAGAAACTACCTAAGATTCCTGTGGTATAAAGACAATGATATTGATAAGGGATTGATAGAGTACCGAATGAGAGTTCATGTCTTCGGCAACAGTCCATCCCCAGCAGTGGCAACGTAGGGCTACGTAAGACAGTACAGGCCGCAGAGCCAGAGTACGGCCAAGATGTTACAAATTTTGTGACTAAAGACTTTTATGTTGATGGATTAACTTCAAACCCAACAGCAGAAGAAGCCATCAAAGTCGTCAAAGACACACAAGCAGCATTGAAGAAATACGGAAATGTCCGTTTGCACAAGTTTGCATCCAACAGTGCTGAAGTTATGTCTGCATTTCCAACAAGTGATTTAGCTACAAACTTGAAAGATTTAGACCTTGAAGCCAACAATAAACCACTCCAGCGTAGCCTTGGATTCATATGGGATGTCAACACAGACATGTTCCTATTCCAGCTATCGCTGGACACGAAGCCTATAACAAGACGAGGTGTATTATCTACGATAAACAGCTTATATGATCCACTTGGATTGTTAGCCCATGTGATCATCCATGGGAAGCAGATTCTACGAAAACTGATTTTAATCACAGTTGATTGCGACAAACCAGTCCCAGAGGACATTGCATGAGAATGGGAACCTTGGCGAGATGAACGACAAGAACTAGAAACATTACATGATAGTGAGATTAGTCCTCATGCTTCTCAAGAGATTTCTACTGCCAAAAAACTCGCAATGATAGACAATCCTTACACAGATACTGAGAGATTCCAGCACTTCTCAGACTGGAGTACCCTTATGCATGGAATGGCATTCCTGAAACGTTCGTCCCGTCTACAACTGAATGTGAGTTCATAGCTTGAACCTAACAACACTTCACTCCAAGAAACAGAAGACCTCAATATCTCATCACTACAACGTGAAGTTTATGAAGAAGAATTAGACTGTACAAGTCACAAGATACCTATTGGCAAAGCAAGTTCAATTGCCAATCTCAATCCGCTTTTGGGTGAAAAAGGACAAACTTTTCCAGATACTTCTCCGGATATTCACGTTACAAGAATATTCATAACTACAAATAATTCCTTCGTAGGAAGAGGAAGATTCCAGCTCTTCTCAACCTGGATATCGCTATATTCTGTTTTACCGTATTTATGGTTCATCTGTGAATTCAAGATCAGCTAACGATCACCGAGATAATTCTTCTGGTGGAAGATTGTATATAAAGTGTGAATAATTATATTCAGTGAATATTATGAATGTATGATAAATTTCTGTTTATTTAAATAATAGTGATATCAAGTAGATATCAGACGGGGAGTGTATTGTCACAACTAGTGTATTTTTACAACTAGATTTATTCTTGTGTTTCATATGGGATGAATTCCGTATGCACCGAATGACCGGGACCGAATGACACATCTTTTGTTTTTTGTTTCCCTATTCCACCTTTCACTCAGAAAAATCGTAGTCAGAACGTATATAAATGTACTGATATTGTTTGGAATTAGGACCCTAGTTCAATAACAGTGTAAGTTTTACATTATATTTTCATTGTATTTGGATGAAGATTGATTCATTGAACGTAACTTCACAACAGAATATTGTGAATATCAGCTCTACACATTGACTGCATAATTTGCTATAAATATCGATTTTAACACATTGAAACGTACAACTGTTGATTATGATTATGGATTATAATATTTACAAGTTTCAACAAAGTATTTAAAGTTTTTATGTATTATTTCCGTCTAAAAGAGGAAGATAAACAACCGTTATTCAGTTGCATAATTCGTATAAATATAGAATGTACGGCAAGCAATTAGCGACGTTTCAATACATCAAGATATTATTATGGAACACATATTCCGTGTGTTACAGCAATTCAACTTTATTCTTCCGTGACTATACTGGAGCTCCATGTATAATATTACATAGACACACGTCATATTTGTGTTTATTTATACAAATTATTGTGTTTTTAAATATATTGACATTTTACTGATAGTTATGGAAGCATAAGTGGACTATAAATTCTCGCTATTTTGGACACATAACTTATGATTGTTAATTATTGTATTTTTCGGGTTTTTACCAAATTATTCACCGGCTGATTAAAGTTTATTACGCCACATTGGGTTTTATCTTAATTGGGCCACGAACTAGGTTATACTCGCTGAGTCCGGCTCAGTACAAACATAATTCATGCTAGGTCAATTAGTTCTATTTCTTTTCATTTCTTTAAAAATAAAACAAACTTCGACATCGCCAGAAAAGTTCATGTAATTGAATCATCACAACATATATGACAAATATACTATTTACTGCAAGACACGTCCGTCTGAATGATTTCAATCATATTATTGTTTGATGGGACTTATTTTTTAGAGGGGACAGAAAACACGTTTTTGGTTTATGATGTATCCAAGGGTTTTTACAAAGATTGCCCATTTTGTTCATTTCAGCCCAAAAAATGAAAGCTTTTGCAAAACAAACTTTAAACTTCGGTAAAAACAAAATTACTGAACAGAATTGTAAAGAGCCATAGTTTATAAGGCAGGAAGACAGAACAGGTGGAAACCACAGGAAAAATTGTCGATTGCAATAGTCCTTACTTGGTACTGTTATACTGATTTTATTGCGCACCAACCTTCCTTTCCATTAAGGTACAGTCCGGTAGCAACTCAACAGCAAATTCTATTGAAAGGTGGTAGACAGTTAAAATAAATTATCATTCCGGTAACAAGTTAAAAAAGAATCTTGTATCAGATTTCGGACCGAAACTTCAATATTATTTCATAAGGGACTGATATCTATTGAAGATCTTTTTAATGATCGTATGAGACGGAACTTTTTGAAGCCTTAATTAATAAGGTCTTCACGGAGATAACTGAGAGATTCTGTATAATTTCTGATAGCTCTCGCGTAACGAATCAAACTTCGATAGCAAGAGAAGTTCGAATAATACTGTCCATGTTAGGGAAAATTAAAATCGTATTTTTGTACTGAGATGACCATTTTCGTCAAATTGGAGATGTTAATTCAAAAAGAACGATGTAGATCTAGTTGTTTCTGTCGTTTTCATTATCTCTACTTCTGGAGGATATATCAATGATATCCATTTACAGCGATGGAAACGTTCAACATTCCCAAAATAGCGCTCATCGTGTGAATCGTGTGCGTTCATCGTGTAGATCGTTTGCGTTCATCGTGTAAATCGTGTGCGCTCATCGTGTATCGTGTATCGTGTAACGTGTAACGTTCATTGCGTGTATCGTGTAGCGTGCGTTTACTCGTTTCATTTAAATTCCGCATTTTATAGACAGGTTTACCATTTTTTTTGCAAAACACCGTTGTTAATTTATTTTTTTTTCAACTTGAAATATACCTTTTTCAAAACCGCCGATTTTACAAGAAGAAAATAAAAATATTATCAGATTAAGCATCACGTCTGGCAATACATTTATTGTTTAGGAACGCAAACCTTTATTTAATCAACTTCATTCAATGCTATATCTACCTGTTCAATATAGTAGAACAATAAAAGTCTAATCAGATTAACTTATTATATGGTGTCAAACCACCAATTCAGCCAATCAGCACTTAGAACAAATGAAAAAATAGATCTTTTAGAATCTAAATATAACTTTGAATTCATGCACCTTTAAAAATAAATGTGGGAATGAAATAAATGATACACCTGTTTGAACATTGATGTATCAGGCTTATTTTGAGACCAAGGTTAATTGACTAGAATGATCCTTTGAATACTTACCATAGGGGTTTTCCGGTATACTATGAATGTGTAATGTTTTTGTCGTAATGGTGTATATTTATAGATAGGGATTTTCCAACATGCGGAACTCTCTTGGAAGGCTTTAAAGGTATGCTGAAATTTTGATATGATGTTGACGAGATGTGCACCTTTCGGAAAATATATGGTTTCATACAGGTTAAACTTAAGATAAATTGTCCAGACAGATTTGAATATGGGGAATTTTAGTTGAAAATGTTAAAGAAATGAATTGGTGGTTTCTAACCTATATCTATGGTAAAATCATAGGAAGTTTAAGCATTGCAGACACCGGTATAATATAAAATATAGAAAAACTGCCCCTTCCTTTATATTAATGGTTAAATTATATAACGTTTTAGTATTGCAGACACCGGTATAATATAAAATAGAACCATAATATAAAATAGAGAAAAAGTGCCCTATCTTTTATATTTATGGTTAAATTCTATCAAGTTATAGTATTGCGGACACTGTAATAATATAAAATTGAGAAAAGGTGCCATATCTTTTATATTT
>MJUU01008349.1:207573-261938 GCA_002080025.1 Modiolus philippinarum | reverse complement strand
AAAAGTGGATACAGTTCCCGGGAGAAAGTTTGTAACACGCTATAACCGACTACTAGTATTTTCTTTTGTCAAAATGAACATTGGTTTTTTCTTTATGTATCACATTGTAAATTACCATTTTATTTATGCTGTGAAATTTAGAATATTTCGACTTTTATTGCACGCTGATATTTTTCATTTCGAGTTCGTTTCATGAAAATATATATGATTTTTTAACCGACACGGTGCACGTTACACGGTACACGGTACACGATACACGGTACACGATACACGATTGAGAACTTTCTGTATCATTCATCGTGCGAATCGTGTGCGCTCAACGTGTGAACCGTGTGCGTTCATCGTGTGAATCGTGTGCGTGTGGTAGGGAATGTTGAACGTTTCCATCGCTGTAGCACAGGTTGTGTTATTAATTTGAAACAACATAATCAATATATCTATAAGTGAATTTGAAGGATCTAACGTCTTTTATTCAACGGTCTTTTACGAGTCCATGAAGAGATTAACTCTCGCAAGGATATAAAAACAAGTCTTAGGATAGAGGAGCACAATTATAGCGTGTTGGTATACCAACTTTCTGTTGATAAATAGCACATTCAATTGTGACAAATATGTTATCAATAAAAAAATCTAGCATACTGCACACCTGTTTCACACATGCTTTCATGCTTTACATATTTTACACGCACACTGGCCTCTCATTAATATAGCCGATGTTTACTAAAATAAATGAGGATTCTGAATAAAACCCTTCTAGTAATTTGAATTTGATTATCATCGGTATAGCTAACAGTTTACCGGCCAGTAATCCTTGACCAATCTTTCAAAATTCCCTTTTCTTTTTAAGACTGTGGTCTTGGAGTTGATAGTATACATGTATTTTGTTTTACTCGTTTGTTTACTATACTATAGAGAAAAGGGACAGAGAAAAGGGCAGGTTTTGGTCCCCCTAAACTGGTTAAAACTTACCGCTGGCTTTTGTTAGTTCCCGTACCAAGTCTGTCTGTCACCGATTTCCTATTGTTATTTACGTTTGTCTTTTTTACTTTGTCTTTTTTCTTTTGCAGTTCTTTGGTTCATTCTGACATGTTATTGCATTTTTCACCCATTGAAGGAGTTTCCTGTTATCTTTTTCATTTAATTTGATCATCGGCCCTGGAACTACAACATAAAACTTTTACAGTAAAGTTGTACAGGGGCCCTTAATCATCTTTGAGAGATTTGTACCGGACTGACAACAGGCATAGCTGTTAACGTGGATCACTATTCTCTATAAACAATTCATTTCCTCATCTCCTCTTACGAAGCTAAAGCAAACTGGTGTGAACTGTATTAAAATGAGACATTGGCATACGAATTTAATCACAAATTTCGTTAAATCTGAATACCAATATTGCTTTCATTACAGAACATTAGTTTCACATAAGACCCTATATGGGAGGGCATATTTTCTTATCCTATTTGAAACTTTTGATGCCAGTTGAAGCAAACTGTACTCACATATAATATTTTAGGTGTTTAATATGTAACATACACCCATTTTTGTTAATTATGGGAATTAATTCTTTATCTCCACTGATATATTTTTTGACGTCTAAATTTTGCTATTGGGACTTGGACTTTTATTTTATTTGAAGTATACATATTTTTGTATACTTTTGTTTGAATATCAATGAAACAAAAAAGTTTCTTCATGGAGAGTAATTATATTGAACAAAGCATTTGCCTTTTATTTTAACAAAAAAGCCGTCTTCATCAGATGCAAGACAAAAATGTCAAACAATTCAATGGGATAATAAAATCCGTCAGTCCTTAAATTATATTAATTGTTTGACATTTTTGTTTTGCATCTGATGAAGACGGCTGTGTCGTTGAAATATAATGCTAATATTTTGTTCAATATTGTCTGAATATGTTGCTTGTTCATATATTGCACAAATATTTATTTGAAAAAATATCGGCACGAAACTACCTACAAAAATTGTACCAATACAGTTTAATTATTCATCTTGTATAATCTTTTTCATGTTTTTCTTTTTAAGAAAAAAGATCTGAAAAGTACAAATGTTCACTCAAGTTCACTTCGAGTTTAACAAATGTTTAACCCCACCGCAAGTTTTGCGCCTCTCCCAAGTCCGAAATATGTTAGTCACTGGCTTGTCCTTGTCTTTTTAAAATCTTAGTTTCTTGATATTCGGGTTATTGGATGTGGTTTGTGTGAAAATGGCAGTCAATAATCAATTTTCAACAATGGTTTTGAAGTCAATATCTACTTGGAAAGCAAATTTCATTGAAATCGGACAATGTTGAATTTGCCCGCCTTTTTGACAGCCATTTGAAAATGGCGGACAACGAATAATTTCAATACTGCTTTTTAATTCGAAACATCAATATCTATTTGGAAACCAAATTTTCTTGAAATGGGACGCCACAGCATGACAAACATTTTATCAATGTACACTCAACCTTCAATTTCTATTGTTTTGGAAAAAAAAGTCGAAAATATGAAAATTTTGAAAATTCTGTGCAAAAAGGACAATAACTCCTACAAAGGTTTTGGGATTTTCTTCAAAATTTCAGGGTGGGGTAGATCCTGATATGCTGACCATTTTTGAATTACACTTGACCTCTATCTATTACACTTTTTGAAATAAAAATTTAAAAATGCACAAATTTTGAAAATTTTACGGAAAACCGGCTATAACTCTAAGATCGGTTTTAAGATTTTCCTCAAAATTGCACGGTAGGTAGATTTAATCATGCTTATCATTTTAACTATCCATCAGATGTTTGATATTTCTAACGATTTTCGAGTTATTGGCCAAAAACAGCAATTAACCCCCTATGTTCTATTTTTAGCAACAGCTGCCATGTTGGTTGGCCGGTGGAAAAATTCCACGTCAGTTTGAGAAGCCATACCCTTGGTTTCATTTAGCCCAGTCATTATAGAGGAGAAGATTTTTGAAAATAAATGACAAAGAAAAAAAAAACCGCAAAGTTTGTATAATTTTCGTGATTAAAGACCAATACCTCTTAAATCAGTTTCGGAATTTCTTTCAAAATTAAAGGGCGGGTAGATCTTGTCATGACAAACATTTTATAGCAATTTACACTTGACCTCTGTCTTCTATAAATTTTGAATTTAAAGACCAAAAAAGGTGAAATTTTTGAAAATTCATTTGAAAAGGGCAATAACTCCTACACGCGTTTTTGGATTTCCTTCAAAATTGCACGGTAGGTAGATCTCAACATGCTGATTATTTTTATCATATTAAATATTTAATACCCGAAACTGTTTTCGAGTTATTGGCCAAGAACAGCAATTTGCGCTTTGTTCTATTTTTGGCAACAGCTGCCATGTTGGTTGACCGGCGGAAAAATTCCACGTCAGTTCGAGAAGCCATACCGATCGCAACATGCTGATTATTTTTATCATATTAAATATTTGATATCCGCAACTGTTTTCGAGTTATTGGCCAAGAACAGCAATTTACCGCTTTGTTCTATTTTTAGCAACAGCTGCCATGTTGGTTGACAGGAGGAAAAATTCCACGTCAGTTCGAGAAACCAAACCCTGCGGATGATTCAGGCAAAAATTGTTTTCATTTGGCCCAGTTGTTTCAGAGGAAATTTTTGAAAATAAATGACCAAAAAAAAAAAAAAAAAAAACACAAAATTTGTATAATTTTTGTCATTGAAGAGCAATAACTCTTACATCATTTTGGAATTTCTTTCAAAATTGAAGGGTAGGTAGATCTTGTTATGGCGAAGGTTTTATAAATTTACACTTGACCTATATCTTCTATAGATTTCGAATTAAAAGACTAAAAAATGATGAAAATCTTGAAAATTCGATAAAAAAGGGCAATAACTCCTACACAGGATTTCGGATTTCCTTCAAAATTACAGGGTAGGTAGATCTGGCCATTTGAAACAATTTTACACTGTCAGATTTTTGTAATCTGTAACGGTTTTTGAGTTATTGACCAAAAACCGAATTAACCCCTATAATCAATTTTTAGCAACGGCGGTCATGTTGGTTGACCGGCAGAAAAATCCCACATGATTTTGAGAAGCCATACCCTTGGAATGATTCGTATGCAGTTTGGTTTTATTTGGCGAAATGGATTCAGAGGAGAAGATCTTTAAAACTGTTGACGGACGGACGACAGGCAACAGACGGTGGACGCATATTGATTGCAAAAGCTCACATGGACTTTTAGACCAGGTGAGCTAAAAATGAACACACACACACACACACACACACACACACATAGAGGAATAACATAGACCCAATAAAAGAACCATGTGTGAGATCAGGTCACCTGTCGAGTAAGGAACTCCTGCTTCTTATAAGACAACCGCCGTTTTGAACATGTCAAATCCTGTAGTAAAGTCAAACCCGGCAGAAGAAACAACAATAGCTTTAAAAGTAAATATATGTTGTCATCTAGGAAACAGATATTACATAGTGGTCCAGAAGATGGTAATGTCGACCGTAAAATTTCAAGATGGATGACTTCAATTTTTGGTAACATACTCTTGTTTAAGTAGCCTATTTGTGAGCAACCGGGCTCTATCAAGGACGTAATTGTATCGAGCACAGGCTCTTGAATAGCGAATGCGCTGGGAGATGCAAAGTCCGTCTGGCGGAGCTGTTTGGATTGCTTCAAAGAAAGGGGAAGTTGACTATTGGAAAAGTGAAGCTATCGAATTTGTCGTACAGCTTAGTTTAAAGTCTACCTCTGTTGTCACTTTTAAGATGAAAGTCAAGGACTGAGTCCGATGTGAAAGTATCTGTTTTATCTTTAATTTTGAGCTCTTTTGGATAGATTAGATTAAGAAAATCACCGAACGGTTGTTAAGTGACAAAATATCATCTATATAACGCTAAATTTGAAGGATTGTGCCATTTTTTCGTCCCCCGCCGCAACGCGACGAAGGGACATAGTAATGGTCTGCGTCCGTGTGTCCGTGTGTCACGTTTTTGTGGGGGCAACTCTCCAAAAACGGCTGGTCAGAATTCATTCAGATTTTACAGGATTGCTAGTCACTATTAGTACTAGATCATATCGCATCGCCATTTTGATAAGTCAAATATTGTGGGAGTTATATGACTTTGATTATTTCCACATTGTTATACATTGGCAGATCTTGTGAACGCAACTTCCCGGAAACCGCTGGTAAAAATGCATTCAAATTTTAGAGGATAATTAGTCACCATTAGTACTAGATCATATCATATAGCCATTATTATTTGTCAAGTTTTGTGAGAGTTATGGGACTTTGATTATTTCCACATTGTTATACAATGGCAAATCTTGTGGACGCAACTCCCCAGAAACTGTTGGTCCGAATTCATTTTAATGTTGCTGGATTGTTAGTCGCTATATGTACTAGATCATATCGCATCGCCATTTTGATTCGTCAAATATTGTAGGTTTATTGGACTTTAAAAACTTAACAATGTTATACAATGACAGATCCTCAAAAACCACAACCGACTCATATTTCCTTCAGATTTTCCAGGATTATTAGTCTCCATATGTACTAGATCATAGCAATTTGATGTCTCCCGCCGCAACGCGACGGGGGGAATTAGTAATGGTCTGCGTCCGTGCGTCGATGTGTGTCCGTGCGCCCGTGTTCACGTTTTTTGTGGGCACAACTCCTCGAACACCACTGGACAGAATATGCTGAAATTTTGTGTGATTGTTTGTCGTCAACTGTAGTTGATCGAGTCATGCCGCCATTTCGATTTCACAAATTTTACAGAAGTTATTGGACTTTATCGACTAAATGCATGCTACAGTTTAGGAAACTTTTGTGGGCGCAACTCGTCGGAAAATACCGAACGGATTATGCTGAAATTTTGTTTGAACATTTTCCACCACATGTACTTGATAAAAGTATGCCGCCATTTTGGTTCGACAAATTTTACGGGGGTTATGGTCGTTTATCGACTTAATGCATACTGAAACATGGGAAGATTTTGTGGACACATCTCCTCAAAATCCAGTTAAGGGATTTTGCTGAAATTTTGCTTTGCTGTTTGCTACCTAATGCAGTTGATCATATCCTGCCGCCATTTTGGTTCGCAAAATTTAACATGAGTAATGGGACTTTTTCGACTTTACTGCAGCTGTAGGGGACACATAGCTACGCGTAGCTATCTTGTTATCTTTATTTCGAAGAAGCCCGTCGATGAATTCAGCCTTATAAGACTGGAGAAACAGATCGGCTAGGAGACATGCACAGTTTGTGCCCATATGAACTCCGATAATCTGTTGAAAAACAAGTTCTAAAAACTGAACAAATATATTGTCGATCAGCAACTCTTACATTTTAATCACTTCAACCTCTGTATATTTATCCTCCGATTCGGAGTCATTTTTCACAAAGAATGATTGTTCTCTACCTACAACAATGTGCCTATATCTTCTTTGACCGTTCTTACGTGAGAAACATCTAAGAATTAAACCTTTCAGTCGAGATTTTAGTTGTTCATGAGGATTGGATGAATTATTTTTGTTAAATTTGGATAATGTGATAAGTGTTGAAATTGTTTACATCTCGAATTTGCTTCTAAAGTTGTAATTCTTAAACGGGACAGTGCGATATTTCTAAACAAGTGAATACCTTGTAAGGTTGCTTCTAAATGAACCCCATACTAGATCTAAGTTTTCGGTCAAGAAACAAATTTAACAACTGTTTGTATAGGATGAGTCAATTTAAGTTTCCATCTATTACTCTGTTTTCATGGCAACGATTGTCATATTTAAATTTAAGTTAAAAAGACTGAAAAATCTTACACATGACATACATTTTTTCCGAGTTTAACTCAATTAAAAAAAAATTCAAAACAATCATTGACATGTTTGATACTGTAAAATAAGTCCAATTTGAAAATGAAAATTTGCATGTACTAAGGTATAACTATGAACTGACAGACATATTCAAGTTCAGACAGGCATACCTTTATCTATTATATTTGTAATAAAGACTTTTAATTTGTTTTCGTCGAATTGATTATAAAAATACAATATGTGTTTTTGATGTTGCGTAATTTTCTGAAAGGGCTATTATTAAATATTTTAAATCAAAAAGGACCTTGTGTGAAATATATTTTGATAACAAAAAACATATACTGAATGATTTGTAGATCCTTTCAAATTATTTTTGCAAGTGCAAACCGTGTTTACATGCTTTTGAAGAGATTAGGGACTGTGAAATTAAATTTCTAATTTTATGTTTGATAATTTGCGTCATAAAGTTTTTAAAAAATGAAGATGCACATGTGATAGTTATAGCAAACTTCAATAAGTGGGAAATAAAACAATTTGAGTATGACGGCAGGTTGATATAAAGTTCATGGCTTTGAGGAACAAAAAAGATAAACTAGATTTGTGATTGCGAGCAATAGCGAGCAATTGTCACCCAAGATAACTAATTTGATGATTCCATCTTATTCGCGACCTCAAAATCCACCAAAGAAATTAATTTTCGCTGAAATTCAATTTTATATAAATCTTGGTATATGGATTTCCAACTGTTTTGATTTTTTCTGCACTGAAGAGTTACAAGTTGTCGAAGTGTGCATATGCAGAAATTAAATTAAGAGTAACTTCTGTATTTTTGTTATTCTAACGCTGTTTTTCAGCTTTTTTGGAAATGGCGGTCATTTTTTATCATGGAAAGCACCACCACTTATGATGATCTGAGTACATACCAAGTTTCATTTGATTACACTAAGCCATTTCAAAATAATCGAACGTAAAAAATTATTGGAAGAATCGAAAAACATAATAATATTCAGAAAAACGTAGAATAACGACATTTCACCCAACTTCGTCTAGGGTGATATTATCAGTTTGAGTACTTCTGAAGTCATCGAAACCTGCTAATTGCTATGGTGTGATATGATAAATTTGAGAATTAGAAACTGTAACTGGATACAATATTATATTTATTGATACCTTTTTGTAAAATGGCGGTTTACTCATTCTTTGTTTCGTTTTGATTGTATTCTGATTGTATTCGTATATTTATTAATTGTTAATGTAACGGGTTAGAATAGTTTGGAATCTAAGTGCTAACAGCCTAATTTAAACTATCGTTGACATTTTAATTGCTAGTTCCGAGTCTTGCAATCTAAAGTTCCTATTGTTGTTTTCATTTTTCTTTTGTTTTTCATATATAACTAACAAAGTACCGAAGTTACTGTGAATTTAGTGTCTGTATTTGACCATTTCGACTATGTTTATTCAGTGCAGATCAACCCTACATACCAATTCTCCATCATGCCAGAGGAGGACATACTAAGCAATCAGAAATCAGTATTATCTTTCTTTGGTATCAGTTGGAGTGAAGAGAACAACAATCTGCCTTGTGTATCTACTTGGTACCTAAATTACATACATTGCTTGGTCTGCCAAATGCACAACAAAATCCCTTTCTAAGCTTCATTACCTACTGCAATCAACGATGACCTAAAGATACATGTATACTCAACAAGTGGGGTGAATTAGATGTGGATTCTCAAAAACTCAAAAGACTTATTCGAATATCTATCTTCAACTGAACTCAACCACTACAACAGTGTTTAAACATTTGATTTTTTTACTCTCTATACTACTCCTCCACACGATAAGCTTAAGTAAGTAGTCCGGAATTAAATATATCAGTCTATATCTGTACTAAAAAGGTTGAAAGAAGATATTCATATTTAGTGCTAGGTAAAGATCGGGCCTATTTTTGTTAACAGCACACTGACTCGCACAAAAAGTATACAGATGAGGATGTCATCGCAATGCTGGAGTTCTTGATTGATAACATATTTAAAGAATTTGGAGGACATTTTTCAAGCCGACAATAGGGATACCATGTACCTATGGGGAATAATTGTTTGACACTTTTAGCAGATTTGTTTCTTAATTCGTATGAAGCCAGGTTCATACAGGGTTTGGTCAGAAAAAAGACAGCTAACAAAGTCCTTTAATTTCAACTTCCGTTATAAAGGTGATGTTCTCTGTTGAACAATCCTCAATTCAAGGATAACCTTCATGTGATATACCCAAATTAACTCGAAATTAAAGAGACCCTTGATACACTATCATCAGCATCATACCTCGACCTTTAGCTCTACATTCACAACTTTGGACGTTTGAAAACAAAACTTTACGACAAGCGTGATAATTTCCTCCTTTCCACGTTCCTGCTTTGGTATTAAAAAATTAGCAAATTGATAAAACAGATATGTGTAAAATCTGATATATTTTGTTTTGTGATGGATCTATATCGGATTTGGTTGAAATTTACTGATGTCATTTTTTTTGTTTGTTTTTTTTTTGCGTTACAGTGGTACCCCTCGACATGATACAATGTAAATTCGAAGTATAGAGAAGTAAAATGATACTGTAGATATATAATATCCAAGACGAATCATATAATTGGAGCAAATCTTAAATATCAATAACTTCTTTGATACAAGTAATGCAAAATGTGATTCTACAATTTAGAACATTTTCAAAATCTCTGAGAAGACTTTAATTTGGAAAAACGTCTCATCTATCATTTTTTTATAGTTTTCCTCACTTAACACAATTAAATTGTAAAGGAAGGAACCTCAAAAATAACTCACAAAGTCTGTTTGCAAGGTATTAATTAATTCTATTACTTTATTTTTGAATATTTTCTTGAACTCAGAGAACCCTCCTTCCATTATAGACTTTCTTTGTTTTAACTGTGTTTTGATCTTTTAGTTCAAAAAATTTCATTTACATTTTTGAAATGTCATAATACATTATTTACCTGCTGTTTAAACACTTAGTCTTTAACATATATTTCTGAAATTCTTCTATTAACCATTATATTCAATAAATAAAAGTAAAATCAAGAAATTAATATTTTGTTTACATTTCTGGAATCCTTGAACACTTTCAGTTTTTCAATACAATAACAGATATCAACAGAATGAACAGAACAGAACAATGAGAGTATGATATTTGCAAAAAGTTTCTCGGCATTTCATGCGTACACTTTGTTCAATTACTATTATCTAAATTTTTGTAAATTCTAAAAACGAAGGATTAACTCCCACCATCGTAGTTTTGTCCTTAGCTATATTTGATATTACTGATTATTCGCATTTCGTTTGGTATTATGAATTTTAACATTTTTTGAAATTATGGATTTCCTTCGTTTGGATTCTAGTGCTGCTGATGAGGAATAAATTTCCGAAATGGCCATACAGCTCATTAAAATTATTGCAGTTGGAGTTAACATATGTGTTATGGTCTCATGTTCATTTACTCCATATCCTTTCGTGAAATATTTAATACAGGAGTTTGTCTTTTATTGCAGTGTGGAGTTGGTAAAACAATTCCCCGTGGTAAAGATGTATGCTCTTTATTTTTCTTAGATATGGTGTACTTGTACATGAGATAATATCTCATGTGTACACTTTGTTCAATTACTATTATCTAATTTTTTGTAAATTCTAAAAACGAAGGATTAACTTCCACCATCGTAGTTTTGTCCTTAGCTATATTTGATATTACTGATTATTCGCATTTCGTTTGGTTTTATGAATTTTAACATTTTTTGAAATTATGGATTTCCTTCGTTTGGATTCTAGTGCTGCTGATGAGGAATAAATTTCCGAAATGGCCATACAGCTCATTAAAATTATTGCAGTTGGAGTTAACATATGTGTTATGCTCTCATGTTCATTTACTCCATATCCTTTCGTGAAATATGTATATGCATTATTAAGATTTGCTTACTGGAAGATCAAGGTACAACTAATGAATAAGTCAGTCTCTGTACTTTTTCAAGACTCATATTTACATGTAGCTAGAACATGAAGAAGTCTAAACATCTTTTCTTCCGTTGTCGCTTTCACTTATCAATTTCCCTAACATGGCCAGTAATATTCTAGCTTCTCCTACTTACGGAATGTATTCACAGCTGATTCGTTACGCGATAGCTTGTACAAATTTTACAGACTTTCTCATTAAACATAATTATCTTTGTGAACGCTTTATAAATTAAGGCTTAAAAAAATTCCATCTCATACGATCATTAAGAAAGTTCTTCAATAGGTATCATTTTTAACCGGGTTTTCCGTCGGAAAAATCCGGTTATTAAAATGGTGAAAATGGCGGGCGGGCGGCGGGCGGGCGGCTGCCAAATGGGTACATCATTTGTCCGGAGCAAATCTCCTACAGTATTTGAGATAGGAAGTTTTTATTTTGCAAATCAATTGTACATATAAAAAAGGTGTGCATGGTACTTTGATTTTGATTTTTGATAATTTATGTAAAAAAAATCAGTTGTTGAACTTAGTCATTTTTACATCAAATTTTTAACAATAGGGTACCCCCTTTGTCCGGAGCAAATCTCCTACAGTATTTGAGATCGGAAATTTTTATTTTACAAATCAATTGTACATATATCAAAGGTGTGCATGGTACTTTGATTTTGATTTTTGATAATTTGTGTCAAAAAATCAGTTGTTGAAATTAGTCATTTTTAGTTCGCCTCAACGAAGTTGAGGGGGACTAGTGGAGTACCCTCGGCGTCCGCGTCCGCGTCCGCGTCTACGTCCGCGTCCGCATTTGGGCATATGTCTCTGCAACTATGCATGGTAGGATCATCAAACTTTGTATGCAGGTGCATCTTGGGCTATCTCACAGCCTCCAAGAATATTGGGTCTCTCTGACCTATATTTTCCGCTTGAACGACTTACATTCAAGTTAACGTCCGAGTTCAGATCTCAGTCACTATACAAGGTAGGATCATGTAACCTTGCATATGCATGCATCTCTAATGGTAGGTCAGCATCCAGGCAAAATTAGGTCACTTTGACCTATATTTTCCGCTTGAATGACTCTTATTCAAGTTTACGTCCGAGTTCAGATCTCAGTCACTATACATGGTAGGATCATGTAACCTTGCATATGCATGCATCTCTGATGGTAGGTCAGCATCCAGGCAAAATTAGGTCACTTTGACCTATATTTTCCGCTTGAGTGACTTACATTCAAGTTTACGTCCGAGTTCAGATCTCAGTCACTATACATGGTAGGATATGTAACCTTGCATATGCATGCATCTCTGATAGTAGGTCAGCATCCAAGAAAAATTAGGTCACTTTGACCTATATTTTCCGCTTGAACGACTTACATTCAAGTTTACGTCCGAGTTCAGATCTCAGTCACTATACATGGTAGGATCATGTAACCTTGCATATATATGCATCTCTGATGATCGGTCAGCATCCAGGCAAAATTAGGTCACTTTGACCTATATTTTCCGCTTGAACGACTAACATTCAAGTTTAGGTCCGAGTTCAGATCTCAGTCACTATACATGGTAGGATCATGTAACCATGCATATGCATGCATCTCTGATGGAAGGTCAGCATCCAGGCAAAATTAGGTCACTTTGACCTATATTTTACGCTTGATTGATTTACATTCAAGTTTTCGGACGAGTTCAGATCTCAGTCACTATACATGGTGGGATGATGTAATCTTCCATATGCATGCAACTCTGATGGTGTTTCAGCATCCAGGCAAAATTAGGTCACTTTGACCTATATTTTACTCTTGATTGATTTACATTCAAGTTTTCGGACGAGTTCAGATCTTAGTCACTAGACATGGTAGGATCATGCAACCTTGCATATGCATGCAAATCTGATGGTGAATCAGCATCCAGGCAAAATTAGGACACTTTTACCTATATTTTACGCTTGATTGATTTACATTCAAGTTTTCTGACTAGGTCAGATCTCAGTCACTATACATGGTACAATCATGTAACCTGGCATATGCATACAACTCTGATGGTAGATCAGCATCCAGACAAAATTGGGTAACTTTTACCTATATTTTCCGCTTGATTGATTTACATCCAAGTTTTTGGACAAGTTCATATCTCAGTCACTTTACATGGTAGGATCATGTAACTTTGCATAGGCATGCATCCCTGATGGTACATCAGCATCCAGGCAAAAGTAGGTCACTTTGACTTATGTTTTACGTATGAGTGATTTATGTCCAAGTTTTCAGGCAAGTTCAGATCTCAGTCACTATACATGGTAGGATCATGTAACCTTGCTGAGGCATGCAAATGTGATGTCAACATCCAGTCAAGATTTTGTTACTGTGACAAAGTGCCATAACGAGGCGAACTCTGTAATCGTTGATTACCTATGTTTACATAAAATTTTTAACAATAGTGTACCCCCTTTGTCCGGAGCAAATCTCCTCCAGTATTTTAAATAGGAAGTTTTTATTCTGCAGATCAATTGTACATATATCAAAGGTGTGCATGGTAGTTTGATTTTGATTTTTGATTATTCATGTCAAAAATACCAGTTGTTGAAATTAGTCATTTTTACGTCAAATTTTTAACAATAGGGTAACCCCTTTGTCCGGAGCAAATCTCCTACAGTATATAAAACAGGAAGTTTTTATTTTGCAGATCAATTGTACATATATTAAAGGTGTGCATGGTATTTTGATTTTTGATAATTTATGTCAAAAATACCAGTTGTTGAACTTAGTCATTTTTACGTCAAATTTTTAACAATATGGTACCCCCTTTGTCCGGAGCAAATCTCCTACAGTATTTGAGACAGGAAGTTTTTATTTTGGAGATCAATTGTACATATCTCAAAGGTGTGCATGGTACTTTGATTTTGATTTTTGGTAATTAATGTCAAAAATATCAGTATTTGGACTTAGTCATTTACGTCAAATTTTTAACAATAGTGTACCAACTTTGTCCGTAGCAAATCTCCTACAGTATTTGAGACAGGAAGTTTTTATTTTGCAGATAATTGTACCTATATAAGAGGTGTGCACAGTACTTTTATTTTCCTTTTTGATCAAAATCCAACTTGCTGAACATTCAGAAATATGGGCTAGTTTGGTGGAAGGTTAAACATTGAAAATTAATGAAAATTACATTTCAAATATTAAGGGTCAACCCATGTAAGATATATTGTCCATGTAAAAGAAAACCCGGTTTGCTGTCACATTGACAGCTTTCCTCTTATTCAAGTTTGGGTCCCAACTCTGATTTCAAAATTCTTTCTTTACCTAATACCGGGGTGATCACTTTTAACTTTCTACGACCTTTCAATGGCAATTACTGTGGAGTTGCTACCGGACACCATTGGAAGGGAGGTTTGGCTAGTCATACAACCGGTTCAACCCTACATTTCTTTTGAAATGCCTGCACCATTGCGGTCGACAATTTTGCCTGGGGTTTCACTTGATTCGTCCTTTTGTCTCATGGACACCGCCTCTTGGCCACTCTGTTCGGTAATTTTGTTATTACCCACATGTTTGTAATTACAGGAGAATGGAAGTCATTTGAAAAGGGCCATTTGTAAGGTCTACAGTGCAGTGCAGACATAACTTCTTGTCCAAATTAACTTAGAGAGCAGTCATGAGAAAAGCGCAAAGTTTACTTGAAGTTAACTGTTAACATAGAGCGGACATAGAACAGTCCCAGAATTCTATCTGCTCTGGTCCTAGAATCATGTCTGTTCTATCCATGCCCGTTCTGCCTAAGTCTGCTCTAGCCATGACCGTGCCGCAAAGTCTCTTCTGGTCAGGACCGTTTTTGCCAAGTCTGTTCCGGACACGGTCATTTTAGTGCTAGAATTTAAACGGGATATGAAATAAGAAATGTCAGATTTTCCTGTTTCTTGAGTCCGAAACCGTTAAAATAAAAAAAAACATAAATAACTATCTTATTTTACGATGTTTTCAATAATTATTTGTTGCAGTTTAATACGTTATCTCATAATGATTGACATTTTCCTATAATTATGTTCACGTTTTTATCTTTTCTTTCATAATAATAAATTTACGGAACACTATTGCTATTCAGTTGTTGAGTTTACTATCTCGAAAAGGAAAATAACTCTTACATTATTAAAACTTCAAGGTTAATAGTTATCCGTGAAAAAGACCACTTATCTTCAAAATGCAATTTTATATCTGAATAATTCATTTCATATTTTTTTTTAAATATCGTTTTGTTTTTTACAATATAACTACAAATGAAATATACGAAATACACGCAAATATTGGACATGCTATAACTGTTTGTCAGGGCTATGACTAAACATGGTACGAGAGCAGTCATATCTACAACAGGTCAGCTTAGAGCAGTCATGGCCACAACAGACTTACGTAAAACGGTCATGGCCAGAACAGACTTAGGTAGAACGGTCAGGTGTAGAACAGTTCAGAGCAGTCTTGGTTCCGACAACAACGGTCAGGATTATAGCTATATATGACCATGACTCAGAACAGTTCTAGAGAAGACTAGATACCTGTTCTAAGTTAACTTAGAGGAGCTTTTATGACTGCTCTAAGTTAATTTTATGACAGGTTATGTCTGTATCCCACTGTATGAACACAAGGAAATTCTATCGCAATTCAATGACTTAAAAAATATTTAGAAATAACATCGGGTGATCTGCAGATTTGCTCGTTTCCATAATACTTTTGATTCTCCAAGATATGCATCCAAATCTGTTTTGAAATATAAATGATGGAATTCGAAAGTCAAAAAACGACCGAAAAAGAGTTCAGTCTTCATATTTCATTCAATGATTTTTTTTTCTCTGAACTTCTAGGCCAATCGGAGCCTAATTTTCCTATATTCTTTTCTATTTTTTCTGTTTTAGTAGACAACAAGTATCTATCATTTTTTCATTTATGTCTGTCACATGGTTCAGAGCATACAAAAACTGATTTTGTCTTGGTGGTTAACAGAGCGTATCATGACCGCGAAAATATTTCAAATGCCTAGTAAATCAGTCTCCTTGGTGCCCTGTCCGTCACCTCTCAAGTATTAAACGATCGCATAAAATTTACATATAAATATGACAATTTCAAAACTATGCGAATTTTTTCAGTTTATATGTAGAAAAGACTTTACTCGATTAGTGTCCCGTTATCGCTTTTATGTTGTATTGTCTATTGGTCCCTTTGTCGGGCAACGGATGACGGTGTTTGTAAGAGTACTCTACCCATATGTTATGCTTGTTGACGACCCTGCATCCATGAGAAAATGGATACATGGATGTAGTGTTGACCAGCATTTAGCAAGTGAATTACGCTCGAAACGGTGCTGGAGGCCGTCTTGAACTTACTATGAGGTAGGAGTATTTGCTCCTTGTTGAAGGCCTCATGGTGATTTCAAGATGAAGTGAAACAATGAAAGCGGTGTTCAATTTGCTTAATCTAATGAGGTATTTGAAGAGATTTGTCTCATTTTTCTTTACACCATATTCCTTTATTCGCTTATTTACGGCGGAGTTTGTCTCCCGTGCAGTGTTGAGTCCGTAAAAAGATTCCCCGTGCTTCAGGTGTATGCTCTTTATTTTTCAGTTATTGCGTACTTGTTCATGTCAGAATTTCTCACATGAATGCACTATCAAAATTCAACGTTTGGATTTCTTGTTTGGTAAAAAATAAACTATTTTTCTAGCCATTTGTTTTTATATTGCCCACATCTCCCGATTTTACTTGTCAAGATTTCTTAAAATCAACTCGATCAATGCCCTGTGATCGTTTATTTGTTGCATTTTCGTCTGGTCCCTTAGTCGGGCAACGGATGGCAGTGTTTGTAAGATTATTTTGCCCGATATGTTATGCTTGTTGACTACCCCGCATCCATGAGAAAATGGATACACGGTAATAGCGTTGCTCAGCATTTAGCAAGTGATTTCCGCTCAAATCGATGCTGGGGAAAGTCTTGAAATTTCTAGGATGTAGGAGTATTTGCTCCTTGTTGAAGGCCTCATGATGACTTCAAGATGAAGTACAACAATGAAAGCGGTGTTCAATTTGCTTAACCTAATCAGGTATTTGAAGGGATTTGTCCCATGTTTATTTACTCCATATCCCTTTATTCGCTTATTTACGGCGGAATTTGTCTCCAGTGTAGTGTGGAGTCCGTAAAAGATTCCCCGTGCTTTTTTTACTTTAGATACGATTTTTTTAAACTATATTTTGTTGCGTAAGTTAATAATAGTTCATCTTTACAAAAATCGAAATAAAACAAAATAAAATTTTGTACTTACGCAGAATAACAAATTCCTTGATACATAACATAATTAAACATATAAAGTGAAATTCTCTTCAATTAATTTAAAAATAGAATCTTATTACAAACCTATCATATGTACGTAATATATTTTACATATTTTTACATATGTGCAATTTAAATGGCAATTTTATAGCTATGATAATAAAACCACATACGTTCTTAAATCATTTGTAACGCTTCAAGTCACCTTACAACTAACGCAAGAAAAAAATAAGTTAAATAAGGTAAGAATCTTTTTTCTTTGCACTAGAGATGTCTGTAGCTCACTGATTTCTACTGCATTTTAAAACCAGATTCTCAATAACAAAAATGCTATTTCTGTTTACTGAAAAAAAATTATTGACGTTCAAAAAACATTTGTTTACCAATCAACGCATCATATCATAACAATTTATGATTCAAGTGAAGTTCTCTCCGATGAGCAAAATGTTAGCAGCGTTGAAATGTTAATCGATAACAAAAAAGCAAAAGGCTTGACTTCTGATTAAGGAGAGTGGGTTTGCTTAAGATGTCTTCACAGTTAATTCAGAGTCAATCTAATCAGACATCCATAGACAATTAGCAAAGAATTCCGCTTAAACCGGTGCTAGGGGCCGTCTTGAACTTACTATGAGGTATAAGCAAAGCTCATTGCTGAAGGCCTCATGGTGACTTCAAGATGAAGAACAACAATAAAAGCGTTGTTCCTTTGCTTGTTTTTCATGTATTTGTAAAGACTTTGTCTCATGTGCATTTACTCTATATCGTTTCATTCACCATCCATGCATTTCAAATTAATAAATTGGGAAACGTCTACAACAACAGCAAAAATGTAGCAAAGTTTTTAAGGATAGCAGTCCTCGTAGACATGGTTGGTTTTCCTGTAGACATTGTTGTTTTTCGGTCCGAAATGCGAATCAATTTTTTCTCTTTAACCAATAAAGGAATGAGCCTTTATTTTAAATTGTCCACAGCTATTCAAAAGCAATTTCTTTCTTTTTCCTTCAAATTTTACAGGAAACTATAAGAGTTTCTTTGCCAAAAGAACACCGGTTAACCAGCCATTTCTTTAAATCAAATTAGGACTATTGCGTTTTACAATATGTTTGTCGTTTTTGCAACTCCTCTTTTGTCATTTTGCTCTTTAGATTTCGACTCCATTATGCCAATTGCCGAATATTAGTAACTTAGTTGTACCCATACTCTGTTATAACATAATTAGAAAATATTTTATCTCGGCGACTTAATCATTTCTTTGTTTATCTAGTACGTTGTATACTTTATTAAAAGTGGGCATACTATTCTAACTATTTACCCTCAAAATCTTTACGCATAAAACAAGTTGCTTAAAATAACAGGAAACCCATCAAACAAATGCTGATTTTGTTTAAAAGTAGACGTAAATATTTTCAATGTTAATTTACGAAAGTGTACCACTCCAGATTCTAAAATCAGGTTTCTGCATAAAATTTGAAATAACATAGGTATCATTATGAGAAATGATGTTTTGAACCCTCCAGGTAAAGCATAGTAATGTCAATTGAATTTTAATTTCTAATTTAGAAGACTGAGTGTTATATTTCTGTATTGATATCATTTAAACTTACTAGGTTTGTAAAAATGACGTAATAAGGTCTTTAATTTTGTATGTTAAGAATACCGACTTGCTCGTCGTCATGTGTTTTTATATATATATCTATGATGATATGTGTATGGATAGGTAAATAATATCATTGCTTGAACCAATAATACACAAAAACAAGCTAAAAATTGATTCAAGATTCAACTGTAGCTGTAATGCGATATTTTGTTTTTCTTTTTAGGGAAATATGAAACATTTGGGTCATGTGGTGATTATAGTTTCAACTGCTTTAAATATCAAATGTAAGATAATGTGTTCATATTGGAACTAGCATATTAAGTATATCCTTATTCAAAGCAAGTCATGCTTTAAAATCACCAGACATTTTATTTATATTATGGCACAACAAGCATACAATATGCAAACACCAATGAGGATGATTTACTTTTTTCGAATATGAGAAACATCTGAACGCAAGGCATCGTGATATTTTATTACATGGGCGACATCGGACTTGTCACGAATCAGATAACACAAGATCCCTGCTTATGATTGATAGCTTATTGGTTTGGTGAGCTCAACAATGTTAGCGACTGTATTGCGATTTCACTTCAATTTAAAAAAAATCTTCTTATAATCTGGGTAATTGATTTTCAAATGTTTTGAATGATCTGAACTGAAGGGACATAAGTTGTGAAAATTATCATATTCAGGTACTGAATTCACAGTAACCTCGGTATTACTTCTTCTGCTGAATCCAGGGCCCAGAGCTGCCCCTTAGGTTGGAAAATATTTTATTTTCCTAAGAGTTTTCGGAAAATGGGTTCGACCCCCCAAGAAAGTGTCTGGCTCAGCCATTGAAATAGATCGCTTATTTTTTTATCAGTATTTTTTTCAATTGAAGGTGTTTGCTATTATCTTTCCGCTTTATACACTAGACCACCTGTAGTATTACTTCTTTGTTTATATAGTGGGTCTCTCTCATTATGCATATATCACTTGTAAATAAAGGTACTCACAACACAAAAGTTATTGGATTGGTTTAGTCCAATGACCAATTTCATTTGCATTTTAAAGCTATAGTAGAAAAACAACAGTAGAATACAAAAAGAATACAAATCAAAGTAAGGATTAAGGCCAAAACAAAAACAACAAAATTATCATACAAACAAAATGATTTTAAGTGTTGGGGACATGAAAGCTATTATAGTGTCGGGTCTTTTCAAACTGGAAAAGTTCAATTGCAGAATAAATTGTTTAAACATTAAATTTTCATTAAAATATGTTTTACCGTTTAAGATTTCAGATCGATACTCCTAGCAATTTCAGACAATCCGTGTTTGAATTTACAACTGGAAAGTTAAGTGATAATCATTCTGATTTATTTATGGAAAACGATGGCAGTAATATACCGAAAGGACTACATACAGATATATGACAGTCATTAGACAAAGCAAATGAGAACACAAGAATACAGAAAATTAAAGGCAAAAAACATCTACAAAATATGCAAAATTACAAATATAACACTTAAAATTAAGCACTCACAGTCGGAACTTCAAACTGAAGTGATATCAAGTGGTTTTGTATTGAAAGCATGTCCTGCTATGATTATGGCCAAGTCACACTGTTGGTGAGTAATCTAGGGTCAAGTCATGACCAAAAATTCAAAATCCGGAAAAAAATGAAATTTAGCTGAAACTTTCTGTTCTTATTGGTCAAAGCGACATAAAGGTGACAACAATGGAATGATGCGAATGACGAACGTTACAAATCTGGACATATCTTGCGAATTGTCTAGAATATTGCTTTTAAACCTTTCAATAAGTTAATAAATAAACATCCAGTTCTTAAATAACAAAATACAAAAGTTAGTGTAACGGATCAACTGTGAAATACACAGGGAATTAAGTACATTGCTGCTAAGTACTAAGTATAGTAACGTTAACAAGACGGAACTCTCGAGATAGGAACTCTCGTGTAATTGAAATCGGAAACAATCGCATCAGATACCAGTCGATTCTTTGCCTATCAAAATAAATAAATATCACATAAAACAAAATATTTATGAATAACATATAATTATTTCTACAAGACAATTCTTTAACTAAATTTAAATTGCCTAAAAACAATTAACATAAACCGCTATAACAGATTCAATTTAAACCAACCTTAGCTTAACAGTGTTCATTAATTATATATAATCAACAGTTGTACGTTTCTGTGTGAGATGAACATTCCGTTAAAATCGATATTTATAGCAAATTATGCAATCAATTTGTAGAGCTGATATTTACAATAAACTGTTGTCCAGTTACGTTAAATAAATCCATCTTCATCCAAATATAATGAAAATATAATGCAAGACTTACACTGTTATTGAACTAGGTATTCCAAGTTCCAAACTAATATCTGGACATTCATAGATCTACGTTTTGGCTACGACTGAGAAAGGTGGAATAGAGAAACGAAACCAATTATTTATAATACACACGGTGCGTTCGGAGTGTCTCCATGTTTGACATGACTATACACTAATTGTGACAATACACTCCCCGTCTGATATCTACTTGATATCACTATTATTTAAATGAACAACAGAAATTTATCATACATTCATAATATTCAATGAATATAATTATTCACACTTTATATACAATCTTCCACCATAAGAATAATCTCGGTAATCGTTAACTGATCTTGAATTCAAAGATGAACCATAAATACGGTAAAGTAGAAAACGTTGCTATCCAGGTTGAGATGTGCTGGAGTCTTCCTATTCCTACGAAGGAATTATTTGTAGTTATGAATATTCTTGTAACTGAAATATCCGGAGAAGTATCTGGAAAGGTTTGTCTCTTTTCATCCAAAAACGGATTGAAATTGGCAATTGAACCAATAGGTTTCTTGTGAATTATACAGTCTATATGTTCTTTATAAACTTCACGTTGTAGTGATGATATATTGAGGTCTTCTGCTTCTTGAAGTGAAGTGTTGTAAGGTTCAAGCTTTGAACTCCCATTCAGACGTAAACGGGATGAACGTTTCGGGAATTCAATACCACGTATCAGGGCAATCCAGGTGGAGAAGTGCTGGAATCTCCTAGTCCCTATGTTAGGATTTTCTGGTGTTGCCAGTGTTTTGGCAACAGAAATCTCTGGAGAACCATGAGGACGAATCTAACTATCATGTAGTGTTTCTACTTCTTGCAGTTCATCTCGCCAAGTTTTCCATTTTGATGCGATGTCATCCGGGACTGGTTCGTCCCAATCAACTGTTGTTGAAGTCAGTTTTCTAAGAATCAACTTCCCTTGGATGATCACTGGAGCTAAGAATCCAAGTTGATCATATATGCTGTTTATCGTAGATAATACGTCACGTCTTGTTATAGGTTTCGTGTCCAGCGATAGCTGGAGTAGGAACATGTCTGTGTTGACATCCCATATTAATCCAAGGCTACGCTGGAGTGGTTTATTGTTGTCTTCAAGGTCTAAATCTTTCAAGTTTGTAGCTAAATCACTAGTTGGAAATGCAGACATAACTTCAGCACTGTTGGATGCAAACTTGTGCAAACGGACATTTCCGTATTTCTTCAATGCTGCTTGTGTGTCTTTGACGACTTTGATGGCTTTTTCTGCTGTTGGGAACGAAGTTAATTCATCATCAACATAAAAATCTTTAGTCACAAAATTTGTAACATCTTTGCCGTACTCTGGCTCTGCGGCTTGTACTGTCTTACGTAGCCCCAACGTTGCCACTGCTGGGGATGGGCTGTTGCCGAAGACATGAACTCTCATTCGGTACTCTATCAATCCCTTATCAATATCATTGTCTTTATACCACAGGAATCTTAAGTAGTTTCTGTGATCTTCTCTCACTACGAAGCAGTGAAACATGTGCTGAACATCAGCAGTAACAGCAACCATCTCTCCTGAAACGTATCAGGACTTCCTGTAAGCTGTTTGATAGGTCTGGACCAGACATCAAAACACTGTTGAGGGATACTCCGTCGAACTTTGCGGAGGAATCGAACACAACCCTGATCTGCTGAGGTTTCTTGGGATGGTATACTCCAAACAACGGTAAATACCAACATTCTTCTTGTTCTTGCAATGTCGGAGCAACTTCCGCATGGTTATTGTCTAATATCTTTGACATGAATTCTATAAAATGTTCTCTTTTGAGAGCATTCCTCCTCAGACTGTTTTCGAGGAATTCCGCTCTTTTAACAGCTTGTTGCCTGTTGTTTGGAAGTCGTTGTCTTGGTGTCTGAAATGGTAACGGAGATACCCAACTACCTGTGGAGTCTCTTACAAACTGGTTGTCCATTTGTTTCATAAATGTTTTATCTTCATACGAGATTCCTGGTTTGTCGTCATCTTTTGTCTTAGCAAAGATATCATATTCTGGTATGTCTACTGTTTTAGTTGCAGTATTGAAACAAGCGGGATCTGGTTCCCGTACACAAATCTTACTTTCACATGGTCTTAGTGTCGTAGGTTGGCCAGGTGGTAGGACAAATGTTTTCTTCACAGATAAGTCTGGAGTTGCATGTTGATACTCCAGACGGATATCTCCGATGACTACCCAGCCCAGTCTTAATTTCTGGGCGAAGGGTGATCCAGGTGGCCCATATCTATAATCTAAGACATGATGGACTTCGGGTAAGTCCCTTCCTATAAGCAGCATTATCTTCCTGCTGTCTTTGATTTGCGGGATTCTCCCAGCTATATCTTTCATATGTGGAAAGTGTTTGGCAGAATCTGGTGATGGAATTTCGTCTCTGCTGCTTGGAATATAATCACATTCTACCAAAATTGGCAGTTCTAACTCTTCATGTCCATGTAAAGATTGGACTACAAATCCTTTGGCTCTCCTGCCACTGGTGGCAATACGACCTGAACAAGTGGTCAGGGTATAATTTTCTGGTTTGTCTTCAATATTGAAGAATTCAAAGAACTCTGGTGATGCTAGGGACCTATTACTTTGGTCATCAAGAACTGCATACATTTCAATGGTTATGTTGGGGTTGTCCCTATGATGTATTCTGACGGGGATGATCTTGGCACATGATTTGCATGTGTTATTTCCACAGATTTCTGTGCAAGATGAGTTTACTGTACTGTCAGTACTGTTGGCATTACTTGCCTCCCCGCCGTTCTGTTGTACAGTCTCCCCGCCGTGATGTTGACCGGGGCCAACTGAAGATGCCTTCCTGACTATGTGTAAGGCAGTGGTGTGTTGCTTGCTTCCGCAGTCTCTGCAGGAAATCTTCGCCTTGCAGTCTCTGCTCCTGTGGGCTGTAGAGGCGCAACACCTAAAACATAGGTTGTTTTGTTTGAGGATATCTCTCCGCTCCTCAATTGATTTGGACTTGAATCCTCTACATTCGTCTAATGAATGTCTCGTGTTATGTATAACGCACCTTTCTGGTGCATCATTCTCTGTACACTGGGGCAGGGTGCCCCCAAGTTCTTACTGGGTTTGTTTGGAGATCTGTCGACATCAGTCTTGTGAGATGCTACCCGGGTTTTGGCTACGGGTGATTTTCTTCAAGAATACTGTGGAGTTGTTTGCTGTTCTTGTTCATAACAGAATCCGGGATCATTTTTAATTATACTCATTTCCCGAATGAATCTGGAGAATTCTGTGAATGGTGGAAATTGTACATTATGTGACGTTTTGTAGTTATAAGCTCTTGTTGTCCATTTTTCTTGGAGTCCATAAGGGAGCTTACTGACAATTGGCCTTATCCTAGATGAAGAATCAAAATATCCCAGAAGTGACTGAAATTTGGGATTCTGTTTAATGTGTTCTATCTCCGACAATAAATCGGACAACTCATACAGACGTGCACTGTCCTTGTTTGTCAGTTTTTGGGAATTTCGCCAATCTGTCCGTTATTGACGCTTCCACCATTTCAGGGGATCCATACCTGGTATCTAAGCGATCCCACAGCAATCTGAGACATTCAGTGGGGTTCTCACATGACCTCCTTATACTTTCAGCCTGTTTTGAAGACTCAACTCCGAGCCATTTTACTAGGAGGTTTAGCTGTTGTGAGTCAGACACTGGCTTCATCAACAACTGACTTGAAGCTATTTTTCCACACAAAGTAGGATTCAGCACGGTCGTTGAAATTAGTAAGACCAGATAACAGTATTTCCTAATGGAGAAGGAATCTGGTTATATCTGAAGTCTGGTTTACAGTCCTGTCATCTTCCAGATTTACTGCTTGTGAACTTGGTATCGTTGTGTCACGTGATAAGTGCTGACGTGATGGTTCAAATGCTTGCGCATCTCTGTTAAGCTGAAATGTAACAGACTGAGATCTACGAGGTGGTCCAGCGTAAGCTGGAGTAGATGTTACTTCCGGTGCTCCATAAACTACTGTTGGAGTTGACGTAACTTCCTGCGGTCTTGAGGACCCATATACTACAGTTGGAGTTGACGTGACTTCCAGTGGTCTGGAGTCCCCATATACTACTGTTGGAGTTGACGTAACTTCCGATGGTCTGTAGGCCCCATATACTACTGACGGGATATTTTGTGCCTCCTCATTTGAAACATTGAAGGAGTGTTCTTCAACATATTGTTGAACCCGTTATAGCGGGTCTGCTTCCTCTAAAGGCAACTGACTGCACTGGTCTTCACTATCAACTCCTGGTGACTACTATCGTCCTCCAGGATCTTAGCCTCGGTTTCTGCCATTACAGCTTCTTTTCTTGCCTCTAGCAATGTTTGGTCGGCCTTTAACTCGGCTCTCTTCCGAGCTGCTTTGCTTCCATCTCAGCCATCTCAGCCTTTCGACGAGCTGTTGTCTCTTCTAACAGGGCTTCCTGTTTTGACAGAGTGGCCTGTTTTTCTGCGAAAGCAAGGCTTGCATTTTAGAGCTTCAGCTTTTGCTTTCTTACGTTTTAACAGACTGGAAGCGTCTGTACGTGTAGACGTCCCACCTTGTGATTTGTATTTACTATTGTGGGACGATGAGCTGCTACTAGGTGCCTTTGGTGTTTTCTTAGGCTTCAGAGCCTGACTTGTTTCCTGTAGATTACACAGGCCATTGTCTACCCTTTGTTGCCGCAAGCCTGACACTGTTGCACAGGCTTCGAAGTCATGTTTGCTGTCTTCGGTCCTGCTGGATTCCAGGAAGTCCTTATAAGCCCTGAGTTGTTTCTGGTACCTGGCGTTTGCTTGTTCAATTTTTAGACCAAGGTTTAACTGGTCCCGTACGTTAGCGGGAGGATCGTCTGCTCCCTGGAGCAGGGCTTCAAGCATGGTCCATAAATATTCTATGTCTTGACAATGTTTGTCTCATGTTTGTGAATACTGCTCTTGCCCTTTCTCTTTAAATGTCCGGACCCTGTTGTCCGGAACTGTTGAAATGGCTTCCTCGGGCATATCAGGGGATTTACACTCATGATGAACGTTATTTAATCCAGTTGTAGCTTTGTCGCCTGGAACAGGAACAGTGTTACCGTAGTTGAGTGACGGTGTTGTCTTCTGTCCGGGAACAGGAAGAAACGGTGTCCTGTAACTGTGTTGCCTGCAGCAGGAACGGTGCTACCAGTAGTCCAAATCAGGTCTGGAACACGGGCTGGTTCTAGTGTTTTTACTTTACGGGGACAGTAAGAAACCAAGTGCTTTTACTGTACTGAGCCGGACTCAGCGAGCTTAACCTAGTTCGTTGGCCCAATTCAAAATAAAAACCCAGTGTGGATCAACTATTTCAATTAGCCGGTGAACAATTGGTAAAAACCTGAAAAATACAATAATTAACGATCATAAGTTATGTGTCCAAAATAAAGAGAATTTATAGTCACCTTAGGCTACCGTAATTATGAGTAGAATATCAACATATTTAAATACACAATAATTTGCATAAATAAACACAAATATGACGTGTGTCTGTGTAATATCAACCATTGAGTTCCGGTATAGTCACGGAAGAATACAGTTGAATTGCTGTAATACACGGAATATGTGTTCCATAATTATATCTGGATATATTTAAATGTCACTAATTGCTTGCCGTACATTCTATATTTCTACGAATTATTAAACTGAATAACGGTTGTTTATCTTCCTCTTTTAGACGGAAATAATACATAAAAACTTTAAATACTTTGTTGAAAGTTGTAAATATAATTATAATCAACAGTTGTACGTTTCTGTGTGAGATGAACATTCCGTTAAAATAGATATTTATAGCAAATTATGCAATCAATTTGTAGAGCTGATATTTACAATAAACTGTTGTGTAGTTACGTTAAATAAATCCATCTTCATCCAAATATAATGAAAATATAATGTAAGACTTACACTGTTATTGAACTAGGTATTCCAAGTTCCAAACTAATATCTGGACATTCATAGATCTACGTTTTGGCTACGATTGAAAAAGATGGAATAGGGAAACGAAACCAATTATTTATAATACACACGGTGCGTTCGGAATGTCTCCATGTTTGACATGACTATACACTAATTGTGACAATACAGTATATATATTGCTAGTGTTTTATATACAGTTGCCGCCTTTTTTCTATTTTAACCTCTTTATTATAATTACAAAACCGTAATATTGAGCATTACACACGATTCCTATTTATGAAAGAAGAAAAAAAAAGATATTTTGATTTTTGTAAGACAAATGTGCAACATCTTCCATTCCCTTTCCTTTACTATGTGGCAATATCATGCATGATTATTCATTAATTCAATATCAGTTTTATTTAAGATCCTTTGATATGTGTAACTTATAGTTTTCATAACGAACAAAATTGTATATCGCCGGATATCAACTAAAGTTATGTAATTTGAATATATATTAAACGAGCCTTTGGTGACTTTATTTTTTTTGAAATTACATAACGAGAGTTGATATCAAGCGATATACAATTCTTTCCAGTGATTAAAACTATTTCTCTTATTATTTTCAGAAATAAATTCAGTGAATGTTGGTGCTGAACTGCTAATGTCAACACCGTTACTAGGCAACGTTAATCTCGGCAAACGAGATCTCACAAATGTTCAATAGAAACGTCGAAAAAGAAGAACAAGAAAAAAAATTATAACTGTATCAGGATGCTGATGCAAAAGTCTCCCAAAAACTCCCAAATCAGAAATTTTGGCTACAAATCACTTCCACACAACCTGTCTGGTGGGACTTATTCAATTCTTACCTCTTTGGATTTTTACTCTTTTCTATGGCTACGGTCACCATTTTGAAGTCTTTGACACAAAAAACCAATTTCCAACACGTAAGGTAACCTTTCTGTAAAGTTCAAACCAATTCTGAATTTTTTCATTTTCCCGCCTTTTTAGCCATTTCCATGGCAACGGGTGCCAATCTGAAGTTTTGGAGACCAGCAACCAATTCCCCATGTCCTAACCAACCTTCCTATAAAGTTTCATCTAATTTTGAGCACTTTGATTTTACCGCCTTTTTGCCGTTGGTGCCAATCTGAAGTCTTGGAGACCAGAAACCAATTCCCCATGCCTTAAGCAACCTTCCTGAAAAGTTTCATCCAATTCTGAGCACTTTCATATTCCGCTTTTTTGCCATTTTCATGGGAACTGGAGCCGTTTTGAAAATTCAAAGACCTGTTTGCATCTTTCGGGATAAGGATCCAATTTCATGTGAAGTTTGGTGAAGATCTGACCATAAGTTTTTGAGAAAATGGTTAGACAAATTTCGAGGCGGGAGAAGAAGAAGAAAAAAGATAATAAAAAAAATATAATTGTATCAGGATGCTGATGCAAAAGTCTCCCAAACGAACTCCCAAATCAGAAATCCAGATTACAAGTCACTTCCGCGCAACCCATGCAACCTGTCTGCTGAGTTCTATGCAATTCTGAGTATTTTGAATTTTCCCACCTTTTTGCCGTTTCCCTGGCAACGAATGCATTTTTGAAGTCTTGGAGACCAGAGACCAATTCATCATGTTCATAACCAACCTTCCTGTAAAGTTTCATCTAAATCCGAGCACTTTTATTTCCCCGCCTTTTTTGTCGTTTCCATGGCAACCGGTGCCATTTTGAAGTCTTGGAGACCGGAACCCTATTCCCCGTGTCCTAAGCAACCTTGCTATAAAATTTCATCCAATTCTGAGCACTTTGATTTTCCCGCTATTTTTGCCGTTTCAATGGCAAACGGTGCCATTTTGAAAATTCCAAGACCTGTTTGCACTTCTTGGTATGAGGTTCCACCTTCCTATGAAGTTTTGTCAAAATTTGACTCGCAGTCTCCGAGAAATGGTCGGACAATTTTTTAGCGGAAAGAGGAGACGAAGAAGATAAAAAAAAATAATGAGAATTTAGCAAAATCAATAAGTCTCCCCAAACTTCTTTTGGAAGACTTAATAAGAATTGAGTTAAAACAATAAGTCTCGCCCAAATTCGTTTTGGAGACTTTATAATAATAAGAATTAAGTAAAAATAATAACTCTCCACAAACCTCGTTTGGGATACTTAAAATAATAAGAATTGAGTAAAATCATGGTCTCCCCAAACTTCCTTTGGGAGACTTAAAATAATAAGAATTGAGTAAAAACAATAAGTTTCCCAAAACTTCGTTTGGGAGACTTAATAAAACTTGAATGTACCATGCAAATAAGTTAATTTTATTTACTTTAGAATTTGTACGTGGTATATGGTTTTGTTTTTAGTAGCAGAGCTTTGTAATATTGGAATTTGTCTGACATGGAGTATCCAAATAAACCAACTCAGTTTGATATGCAGAGTCAACAACTTGATTCACACAGTTGCATTTTACAACCAGACTAACAAAGAACAGGGCTTTTGTCTTCATCCAATTATGCAACCGGATTGTCTCAGTTATTACAGAAATGTTACAGTTACACAAAATATTCAAACAAATATTACAACTTTAACAATAACAGGGAAAATTGACAGCCATGTAAATGGAGAATGGAAATGTAAACATGGAACAAAAGTTGATGCTGCTACTGTTAATGTAACAGTGCTTTTCGAGACAGGTAAATAATAGATTAAGCTTTTTTAAAAATAAATTCGATCATAAAGAAAAAAAAAAACAAGAAACATGTCTTTGTAAATAAAGGCATGTAGTCCAAATAACACTAATTAAAAAAAATAAATTCGGCCATGAAGAAAAAAAACAAGATACAACCAAAACTAAATTTAATGATAGCATGATATGTTATGGTACAACAATACTAGTAAAATGTACATGATCAACAACTTTTCCATATGCAGAAACTAAATTCATAGTAACCTTTGTATTTTGTTATTGATAAGTGTTGCAAAAAATCATATTCAAAGGTACGGATATTATAAGTTATCATGCATTGAACCAACTAACATGATTATTTAGATAGTGTCGAAAATGGTTGAACGGTGCGGCTGACGCCTTACCGTTCAACGATTTTCGACACTATCTAAATAATCATGTTAGTTGGTTCAATGCATGATAACATTTTTGTGCGGTTATGCTAATCACAGTTTGCATTAAACTACGAAAACGATAATTACAAAATGACCTACATTTAACTACACGATTCTAAAAATAAACACTCTACCTACTGACAGCGTAACATGAACAATACACAACCGAGTGATTTATTGATTTTTCAAGTTGTATAAAGATTGTACCAGCAAAATACGCTGAGTGAAAACCTTTGGAAATGAACGCAGATAAAACATTTCATATAATTTACATGTTATTCCAAATATAGATGTTTTCGTATTTTAATTTTCATGCTGAAATTACTGTTACATTACGTAGAAGTAAACTATGTTTAATGTCGATGTGTTTATTTTTCTATGCTTACTGCATGTTTGTATATGTGATACACTACATTATCACGATTATTGATTTTCTTGTTGTGCATGGTTATTTAGCAGGTGGTTAATCAGCCAATAGAATCCAAGTTTACATCTGCATAACCGCACAATATTAATTAGATTGTATGATAATCATATACGCCCATCGACTCATTTAATACTCAGTGTGATCATTATGGGACCAGAAAGGTAACGCTCAAGGAAGAGTTGGCATAAATAATCATGGCAAGAGCAGACGCGGGTAGAATAGTCTTGAACGGAGAAGTCACGGCTAGAACAACATAGCAAAAAAGAGTTACCATTCAAGGTCAAGAGCCAACCCGATTCAAGGACTGATCTTAATCTGTTCCAAGTTAGCTTCAAGTTATCTGAAACCTGTTATCACGATTGCTCTTAAAGTTACTTTTGATATACTCATCGAAACCAATCTTCCTTGAAAGCAATCTTTATCTTTATATTTGAACAATACTAATATCTCTAATATCTCTTCAAAAACGATTATGTAAAAAAAGACTTACATTTCAGACCGATAATGCAAAATATTATAAAGCCGACATGGAAGTCTTGGTTGTCATTTAAAAAAACGGCTGATTCTGAGTGCAAACATTTGTTCATGAAACAATAGGGAAGAAAATAGAACACGCTTTGTTGAAGTTTTTTTTTTTTTTTTTTTTTTTTTTTTTTTTGTCACCACGAAACGTTCAATATTGAACAAATATTCATATATCTTATAATGAGTTCAATAAGGCGCCTATAACTCCAGCTTTTGTGGAATTCAGTTGCTAAGTGTAATACATCTCCATATGCATGTCTTTTTTTCTTAAATTATTGAACGAACAAAAAAAATAAACGCAAAGGGAAGATGTGAATGGTTTTACATTTCAGTCATTGGAGGAAATGCAATAGTTAAATTTTCTGGAATTGGTACGTAATTAAAAATAATAATGTCAACTTTGATTTAGATCCTTTAAAAAAAATTTAATGATATTGTACTGAATCTAAATGTATATAAGGAGTCTACAAATATTGCTCCCCTCGAAGAAAATTGCAAAAGAAACGAACTTGGCATATATTTTGTTTACTTTTTTTTGTAAATATTAGAATTGTATACATGCTTAACATATATTTATTTAACTTTCTTACACAGGTAAAGAAAGAGTAAAAGGTAATGAAAGTATTGATGTATTTCATTCTGACAACAAACAGAAAGAGAAAAATGCAAATTAGAACGACAATCAAAACACCGTTCAGTGGTGAAGTCCTTAAATATTTGAGACTTGAGCTTGTATTATATCATTGATTTAACATAAAGAGTGCATACTTAATAATGTGAAAAAATGAAAAATAAAATTAAAAGGTCAATTGTTCAGAGAACAATTGCAAGGTCTTTCACCAGTTTTCACCATGATCACATGTTTGAGTTTGATTTTGTTGTCTATTTCAGTTCAAAATGTGTTGTAAACAAAAGTTCTGATCTTTTTTAGTCTTTTGCTCAACGGTTGCTAAGGACTTTTTCGAAAAATTAGCTTGTTGCTAAGGACAGGAAAGTCACTTCCGGTTTGCAATGTCATTCATTTCCTCTTTAAAACATTANGAATCTGTGCTATAAATTACCTCCCTTGGAAGAAATCTGAATTTTACATATTTTCATTATCATTGGACAGCATTGTAAAAATGTAGAGTAAAATGCACTCATTATAAATAACTGGATGTTGGCTATTTGTTTTCATGACAAAATTAATATTTATTTGCTGTGTGGAAGAATTTTTACAATTTTGAAATTTTAATGATACCTAGTGTAATGATTCTATTTGATTGTGTAAGTAATAAAAAAAGTAAAAACGGAGTTATCTGCTCCTACCCCAGGTCTACCCCCTTAAATGTTGAATGGGAACATGAAATTTGTGCATGTAGATTTTTTAATTTTTACTGGATTTTTATGCAAAGAAAAAGTAACATTTATAAACATTTCAAAAAATAGTCTCAAGTCAAGCAAAGATATATGAAAACATATAGTTACTGTCAATTAAGCATGTCTATTTGGAAGACATCAGTAGTTATAGACAATAAATCAATGCATTTTATATATTCATAGTAAGACCGTCATGGATCTAGCTTTGAAACTACATATTATGTTTGTTGACATATATCTGAGCATATAAGTAAATTATTAATTTTATTGACTGTTTTGTATTTTCCACCAAAACCAACTTGATGGTTTTGAGATATAACAATATTTCATTTGTTTGCCTTTTCCGTCTGTATATGCCCGTTTTAATTACATGTAAATATAATTTTGTCACTTATAGAAGTTTGGCCATTAAACCGTAAATTCAGTTCCTAAGCTAGACCCTTTTCAAATACGCTAATATATTGTAGAAAATTGTTTATTCTCGTCTCTGGAACCCGTATTATTAATATATACTACACTTGCATGTTTTTTGGAAATATTAGCAGTTGAACATGGCTGTATATTTCCTTTTTTCTACATTTTGCCATGTGAGTGTATAAATACTTGACCTTGGCATTTAGCATCATTTAGCTATAGATAGGTATATACCTAATTTTAACAAAATACAACAAAACTGCATCAAAGTGACAAGTTCAGTGGCTGAATACTTTGATTTTGTTATGACAGTGTATATAATAAATGACCTGATATATTAGTTTTGGAGAAAATTGTATGCATTCACATAATTAGTATGCTGAAGGAAAACTTTTCAGCGGGAAATTAGCCACAACTCTTTGATAATGGAAAAATGCTAAAATAAAAGTGAGTTAACATTCGTGTAAATTATATATAAATAACATATAAAAATTAAAAGTTTTCATTTAACTATCTTTTTATTCAAAATTATATACAATATAGCAATACTAATATATTAAGAAGAATACTGATTATCCTCTCATTTTTGCACAAGTTTATCATTAAGTAGCGAAGTATTTTCTCGATCTGTAGCCTAAAAAAGTAACTTAGGCACGGAGTATTTGATTTTCAGGGGGAGGGGGTGGGGGGTTGCTGGAGTTTTTTAGAAAAAAATTTTCTGGCCCCGACTTTTGCCCAAAAAAATTCTCTGGCCAGCATCTGGGTTTATTTCTTTATATCTTTATTATTATTTTTTATATGCATTTCCTTAAAGAAAAAATGGAAAATAAATCAAGATACAGGTACACAAGGGTTAATTACAGGTGACATTTAATAACCATTAATTACTATAAAAACAAATTAAACATCAAAGGAATTGCTATGTGGGAATAGAAGGAATAGTGAATTTCAAAAAGTGGGAATAGGTGGAAGACACCTAATGGACAAATCTCAGGTAACCTAAACCATACATACTAATGGACAAATCACAGGTAACCTAAACCATACATACTAATGGACAAATCTCAGGTAACCTAAACCATACATACTAATGGACAAATCACAGGTAACCTAAACCATACATACTAATGGACAAATCACAGGTAACCTAAACCATACATACTAATGGACAAATCACAGGTTACCTAAACCATACATACTAATGGACAAATCTCAGGTAACCTAAACCATACATACTAATGGACAAATCTCGGGTAACCTAAACAGTCACACCTGAGTAGATGTAGATTTAAATGATCTGAAAAGTTAATTGATCAAATTTGATTGTTTGGTTTTTTTTGGGTTTTTGTTTTGCAATATATGAGAACAGGCAATATTTAAAAATGATTGGGGAATGGAAATTGAACCATGACCAAAGTCATGATAGCTCTACAGTAATAATTTAGCTGTAAACTCAAGAGCAATAAATCAGTAAAAATAAAGGGCTACACCGAGTGCAGCATGATACGACCGCAGCATGTCGAACACTGAAAATTGACCAAGTGTAATTCAAAATGAATGAGGACACAGTAAAGAGCTTGATACAGTAATTAAATGGACACAATAATTAACTAGACCCAGTAATTAGCTGCACACAAACTAATGCAAATATAAAAATTAGCGTTAATGATTCCTTTTATAGATCGGAAATGGTAAGAAGTATATCAAATTGGTCAATGGTCAACATACTACTTTAACAAGATGATAAGAGGAATCCAAAGAATTGAACCCATTAAAATCCAACAAAAAAATAAAGGATTTTACTTATATTGAAAATTTCAGCCCTTTTTTAGCTCTGAAACGGTAAGAGCTGCACCAAATCCGTTGACAAAATGCCAAAGCTTACATTATATCAAGAGGAATCAGAAGAAAAGAGTCCCATGAAATTCTGATGAAAAATAAATTTCGAAAATTTCGAAAAAAAAATGCAATTTTGGACCCCTTTCATCCCTAGTAGCTCGGAAACGGTAGGAGCTACTCGAAATCCGCTACCATAACTTTATAAGCTTATATCATGAAGAATCTTAAGAAAAAAATCCCATCGCAATCCGATGAAAAATAAAGATTTCACATATTCTGAAAAATTGCCATTTTGACCCCTTGTAACTCAGAAACAGTAAAAGCTAAGCAAAATCCTTTGACATACTACTGAAAGGTTATATCAAGAGGAATCCAATGAAAAAAATCTCATCAAAATCCCATGAAAAATAAAGATTTCACATATTTAGAGAAATTGCAATTTTGGCCCCTTTGACCCCTTGTAACGCGGAAACCGTAAGAGCTATACAAAATCTGTTCCATACTACTGAAAGCTTATATCAGGACGAATCAAAAGAAAAAATCCCATTGAAATCCGATGAAAAATAAAAATTTTATGTAATCTGCATGTTTGCAATTTTTGCCCCGTTTGGCCCCTCGTCACTCAGACAGGAAACAAATTATCAAAAATCTGATGGTACAGTGCTGTATTTATTTTTCATAAGGAATCCATTGCAAAAAACGTCATCAAAATCGGACTAAAAATAAAAAATAAAATTTTTAAAATTCACCCCTTTTGGACCCCATTTATCTCATGAACGTACCGTACAACGTGAAACCCGTTACATGCAACTGATTGAAAATTAACTCAGGAGCACACTGAAAGAAACCCCATCAAAATCCGATAATTAATAAAAATTCTACAGCTAAATAGATGAAAACACCCAATTTTGCTCTTTTTGGCCCCTATTTTAAAAACGGGAGGGGCCATAATGACCAAAACCAATCCACACCTTCCTTTTGTGCCAAGGAACATTGTTTTAAAATTTCATAAGGATTGATCAACTTGAACTTGAGTTATTGGCCAAAACTAAAAGTGTCTACAGACAACGACGCCGACGACAGCGCCATACCATTACATGACCACACAATTTTTGCGGTCCTATAAAAAGATGTAAATTACAATTTATGTATGTGTAGCCAATATTAACTAAATCAAAAACAAAATCAAGATTACCAACACATGATAAATCACAGATAAAATATCAAAGTCTATGTAAACATTTTCATTAAAAATGGTCATTGGAAAATTGGTACAGTAAGGATCAATTTATCTTCCCTTCATGGTGTCATACATTCATTATATTCCTTTTAGCACATCTGCATAGAATGTCCTTCCTTTGTGTACATTTTCATAAAAATCCCTCAATTGGTCTAAGAGAAGTTGCACATACAAGGTTATTTTGCAGAAGGTAACAATGAAAAGACAAGGTCAATTTTTCTCCCCTTCATAGTGTCAAACATTAATAATATTCCTTCATGCACACATGCATTTAGTGTTCTTCCTTTGTGCAAAGTTTCATAAAAATCCTGGAGTCATTTAAGAGGAGTTGTGAATACAATAGGTGTGGACAGACAGACGGACAGACAGACATGATGATTCCTATATACATGTATCCCCTTAGCTTTATTTACGGTAGGTATGATTAAGGCCATCAATTCATCATTCTTATCAAGTTTCTATAGGTTCAGCAAATGATATAAACTTGAAAAAGTTTGGGCATGGAAGACAAGAAGTTACAATAAACTGCTGCGCCAAGAGCGCATGATACGCCCGTCCACTGTCAACTCGAACTTTATGGCATTGTTGGACCACAACAAAATTTTGATTGAAAAAATTCAAACAGACTATGTGCCTTACCAAGATGTAACCATTCAACAAATATCAAATTAATATGTAAAAAATGAATTTTCAAAAAAAAAATATTAAGTCCAAGGGCCATAACTGTCCACAAAAAATCATTAAACAGGAACCAAATTTAAACTTAATCCATAATTTATAAACATACAATCATAAACTATATATCAAATCAACATATTCACACATTGTAAAGAAAAGGTGGAGAAACTGATGTTTTTCAAAAATTAACAAAGTCCAAGGGTCATAACTCTGTACAAAATCAACCAACCAAAACCAAATTCAATCTTGAACTGTATCGCACCTAGATATACACATATACCAAATACCAAATCTGTCAAGCGGTAACAGAAAAAAAAACTCTGGAAACCTATATTTTTCAAAATTTCACTAAGTCCAAGGGCCATAACTCTGTACAATATCAACCAACCAAAACCAAATTCAAACTTGAACTGTATCTCACCTAGATATACTCATATACCAAATACCAAATCAATATGTCAAGCGGTTACAGAAAAAAAACTCAGGAAACCTATATTTTTCAAAATTTCACTGAGTCCAAGGGCCATAACTCTATACAAAATCAACCGACCAGAGCCAAATTCAACAATGATCTGTATCTCACCTAGATATACTCATATATCAAATATCAAATCAATATGTCAAGCAGTTACAGAAAAAAACTCCAGAAACCTATATTTTTCAAAATTTAACTAAGTCCAAGGGCCATAACTCTGTACAATATCAACCGACCGGCACCAAATTCAATCTTGATCTGTATTTCACCTAGATATAGTCATATACCAAATATGAAATCAATAAGTCAAGCGGTTACAGAAAAAATCTCCAGAAACCAAAAAGTTATTGGATGGACAGACGGTATACCATAATACGCCCGTCTTTCGACGGCCGTATAAAAACACACACACAAATACAGAGGCAGACAAACAGATCCATTGAAGACTAATGCCAAGTGATGGCACGATGTTCAAATATTTATGCCCTTAATTGTTGTAATACTTACTGCTCTAAAGATCATCTGTAAGGGCAAAGATACATTGAAGGACAAGGAATAGTTATTGGCTACTTGAACAACAAAGAAAAATGTCACCATTACAGCATAGNAGCATTGCTAGCATATACTTACTGCACGGAATATCATTTGTAAAGGCATTGATATATTAAAAGAGTACGCAGCATTATTAGCAACTTGTACCACAAAGAAAAGGGATACCATTATACCATAAATACTGAAAAATATAACATGTGTTTACATTAAATCTAATACATAATAGATAAACACTGTCATTATTAGCAACTTGTACCACAAAGAAAAGGGATACCATAATACCATAAATACTGAAAAATATAACATGTGTTTAACTTAAACCTAATTAAGAGATAACCATCCTGTATTTTATGATCTGAGGGGGTAAATCGTAGATTTTAATGTTGCAAACAGAGTTTTCCAGCGACATGTTAGCGGAGCAGGAAAAAGGACATTTGCGACAGTTTAATTTATATTTACTCCTAAGATCCTAAAATAAAGTTTGGTCATCTCTATTCCAATACAAAATCAAATAAACAGCTGCGCCAAGTCGCATGATACGCCCGTCATCACCCCTTCAAAACTTTAAGTGATTTAGGTTCTCAATTTAGAAGCACCTATAACTGCCTAATGGAGCTTGATACCTCTTTAACAAATCAATCTGCAAAGTTTAAAGTGAGCTGATCAAAGTACTTACATGTAAAAAATTGCCTTAAATTTGGTAAATAAAGTCCTATAACTCTTTCAAGAAAAAACAAAATTTCAAAAATACACAGATTGTGAGGCCATCATACCCAATACATCTACAAAGTTTGAAGTGTATTGGTTAAAGGATTGTCAAGTTGGAGGGCAGCATGTAAAAATTTGCCTTAAAATTGAAAAATTAAGTCCCATAACTCTGCAAGAAAAATCCAAATTTCACGAAAAAGTATACAGATCATGAGGCCATTATATCCAATACCTCTACAAAGTTTGAAGTGAATTGACAAAAGGATTGTTGAGTTAGAGCGTGACATGTAAAAAATTGCCTAAAAATTGATGAATAAAGTCCCATAACTCTTTCAAGAAAAAACAAAATTTCGCAAAAAAGTACACAGATTGTGAAGCCATCATACCCACTACATCTACAAAGTTTGAAGTGTATTGGTCAAAGGATTGTCAAGTAAGAGGCCGACATGTAAAAAATTGCCTAAAAATTGATGAATAAAGTCCCATAACTCTTGTAAGAAAACTCGAAATTTCACGAAAAAGTATACAGATCCTGGGGCCATCATACCAAATACCTCTACAAAGTTTGAAGTGAATTGGCCATAGGGATGTCAAGTTAGAGCACGACATGTAAAAAATTGCCATAAAATTGACGAATAAGTCCCATAACTCTTGCAAGAAAAATCGAAATTTCATGAAAAAGTATACAGATCATGAGGCCATCATACCAAATACATCTACAAAGTTTGAAGTGAATCGGCCAAAAAAAGTTGTCAAGTTAGAGCTTGACATTTGAAACGGATGGACAGACAGACGGACGGACAGACGGACGGACAATCAGACATCGGTATACCATAATATGTCCGTCATTAGACGGGTGTATAATAAAAAGAATGTTTTTAATCGATTTTAAAATTAAAGGAAGTTTGGGCGTCTGGGTAATTACGTTGCTATTGGTTCTGAGACCGACAGTAAATCTTTGATTTTACATCCTGAAAATTTTGAAGCCATCCAATCAAAATTAGCATTACAAACATAAGTGCATTAGAATAGATGATAAATAAACACTGCCAATCAATCAAAAGTATACATTAGTTTATCGCCTTAGAAGCAACCTGCCAACAGTGATATGACACTCAGGTTTTATTCTTTACAAATAAAAAATTCCAAAATTGTATTAAATAAAATTATTATTTACCATCATTTTGGACATTGTTTCTAACAGTCCATCATGGTGGCTTTCTCCATTTTTAAAAATTTTGTCAGTGAATAAACGAAGTGCAAAGCCACAATGCAGAACTTTGAGAATAAAAAGAACTTATCAAGGTATGCGTTTTTCAAGCAACAAACAAATGAATACAGCTTGGCCTGCAGCATGTTATCTAGTTTTGCATTTGGTAGGTATGATGTTATCTGACTGGAAAGATATGGTTTAGAAAATAATACATATATTGTTGTTAAGTGATGTCTCAAAGAGAATTCATGGAAAACAATGCAAGATTTGAGCTTTTAACTGTATAAAATGAAATATAGGGAATGGTTTTATGGTTTATTGAATCATAAACTAAATTTTTGATTATTTATTTTGAAAAATCTGCAAAACTGAATGTTGTGTCTTCACAAATTGCATATTCCACTTCATGGAATATTGATTGTTAAGTTGTTCAAATTCAAACTAACTATTACTCACTCAATAATTACTTGATTGTTATCTTTGGTTCTGATGTTCAAAGTTTTGACATAAATATATATACCTGATAGGTACATTTGTAGGTATGTTTGGTTAAACCGTTTCATTTCTTGATGTAAATATATTTTACCTGATAGGTATGTTTGGTTTAACTGTTTCAAATCTTGATGTAAATATATTTTACCTGATAGGTATATTTGGTTTTACTGTTCCAAATCTTGATGTTAATATATTTTACCTGATAGGTATCTTTGGTTTTACTGTTCCAAATCTTGATGTAAATATAAAGCCTTCCACAGCAATGAAAGCAAACTGGAGGAATGTGATCAAATTACCACTGCTTGGAAAATCACTGTAAAATAAACAAAAATCACAGAAATGTTATTACAGATTACTAGTAAACTTGTACAATTGAGAAAGATCGTACTGTTACACAGAGTACCAAGTTTACTGTGTGGTAACAGTTCATTGTTTTTTTTCTTCATTACAGTTACTACTATTACTATGTCAGTGTCACATTTAGGTGTTGCTCCTATGCAGTGAATAAGTGACAAACAAAATTCATTCAACAGAGGAATAGGAGAAATATTTTATATTAACGTCACTTGAATTTTTTAAAATTGAAGGAAAATATTTTCCATTCCTACAGATAGGTGTTTTCATGTATGCAGAGGCAACACTGAGCCAAAATTCCACAGCATCAAAATTGTAAGCGATCTCACAATTTTGAACAGGAGATCATTGTCATCACAAAGCTATATAAAAAACAAGTGTAGACACAGAAATGTCTTGCCTGTATATGCATATCTTCAACAAAATAATTAGTCATGGCTACATGACAGGTTACAGACTGGCATGGGCACACCTAGAAGTAACACAGACCAAATAAAATACCTGTAAGTGTTCTAGTTACAAAGAGTGATCAAAGTTAATGAACCATGAAATTGAGGCCAAGGCTATATGAGAGAAGTCAGACTGGCATGTGCCTTCCTAGATGTAGCATCAGACAAAATCTGATGCCTGTAAGTGTTCTAGTTGTAGAGAAATGATCAAAGTCAATGAACCATGAAGTTGAGGTCAAGGTTACATGACAGGTGTCAGACTGGCATGTGCCTACCTAGATGTAGCATTAGACAAAATATGATGCCTGTAAGTGTTCTAGTTACAGAGAAATGATCAAAGTCAGTGAACCATGAAATTGAGGTCAAGGCTACATGACAGGTGCCAGACTGACATGTGCCCACCAAGAAGTAACAATAGACAAAATATGATAACTCTAGGTATTGTAGCTACAGAGAAATAAGTATAAAAGAAAAGAAATGTTCAAAGTCAATGAACCATGAAATTGAGGTCAAGATTACATGACAGGTGTCAGACTGGCATGTACCCACCTTAGTGTAGCAAAATATCAAATATGAATCTAGGTGTTTTAGTTACAGAAAAATAAGTATTCAAGTAGAAAAGTTATCAAAGTCAATGAACCATAAAATTGAGGTCAAGGCTACATGACAGGTGTCAGACTGGCACGCACCCACATAAATGTACCAATAGACAAAATATAGTATGTCTATACATTACAGTGACTCAGAAATTGACTTGAATGTAAAACTATGTCGCAAAATTTACAAAGTCACTGAACCGTGCAAATGAGGTCGAGGTCAAATGACAAGTGGCAGACTGGCATGCCCCCACTAAGATACATCAATACACTTAATAAAATGGATCTATGTATTACAAATCCAGAGAAATCAACTTGAATGTGAAACTATGTCGCAATTTTCATGAAGTCATTGAACCATGAAGACAAGGTCAAGGTCATCTGAAACATGCGTAGCTAGAAAGTTCTAACCATAAGCTATCTGTGTACAAAAGATGTTGCATATAAGTGATATACTTCAAAAGTTATTAAGGTTTTAAGTTAGTTTATGCCGCCGTTGCCGCCGGAAAGTAATACCTATGTCTCGCTTTCAGCGACTTTCGTCGCAGGCGAGACAATAAAAAGTCTGGTAAGTATAAGATAAACATATGATGATACAGTACACACAGAGTGTTTCAGTTACAGAACATGTACACTCAGGTCTGACATGTTTCACACAGTAAACATGGTAAACACCAGCAAATGTTGGTGTAAACACCAGCAAACTTCCTGTTGTTAATAACATAGAAATATATTGGCAAGTCATAAATGTCAGCTGGGTGGGGGGGGGGGGGGGGGGNGGGCTACAGCTGAGAGGGGAGCTATGTCACGTTTGACAGGTTGGGAACACTCTAAACTAGATATTGTATCCCAAATGGGATATAAATTTCATAGAGTAAAATCCCTTATTTTGGATTTTTGACAATTTAACACAAATGCTCACTTATTATATAGAAAAATACCAACAACTTTTGGTTAGGAAGTTTCCTCTGTTGTGCATGGCTTAAGAGATTGATCCCCAGGTAAATCAGCATTTTCGGAGAGATCAATCTTGGAAACACAACTAAAAAGAGAAAACTTCTTAACAAAAGTTGTTTGAATTGATCTAAAAAGATGTGCATTTGAGTTAAATTGGAAAAAATTTATTGATTTTACTTTATGGAATTAAAACCCCATATGGGATATAATATTCCGTTTGGGATACAATATCCCATATGGGAGATAGTCCAACCTGTTTGATGTGTCTACCAAGAACCAAAAGGGAAGCAGGTAATTTTATTTTGGTTTCTTTAGGTTCTATGTCAGCAGTATGTGTTATCAGAGACATAGACAATACATGTATATTGTCTAATATAAAATATATTTGTATGAGCCTTGGAACAGGTAGAAATGCGAAGTTTACCATGTATTTCTCGCCAATTTTGGCGTGAGTACAAATAAATTTTATATTTATGCTAAACAACCTGTTTTTGATATTGAATCTGTAAATGTTTCTTGTGATGATGTTGTTAAATTATTAGGAATAGATATTGATTATAAATTAAATTTTGATCAACATGTTAAAAATATATGTGGTAAAGCCTCTCAGCAATTCGGTGTACTTAACCTTTTTCTAGTTTGATTTTTACTGTGAGTATTTTTGTGTATTTATTTTTAGCCATTCACCACACATAGGGGGAGGGTTTGGGTCCAAGAAAACAAGTTTAACCCCACCACAATTTTTGCGCCTGTCCCAAGTCAGGAATATGTTGGTCATTGGCTTGTCCTTGTCTTCTTATAAAATTTTAGTTTCTTGATATTTGGGTTATTGGATGTGGTTTGTTTCCATTGATTTATTCACTTTTTTACCTTTTCGGGGCCATTTAGGGCTTACTATATGGTGTGAGGTTTCTCACTGTGTTGAAGACCATATGGTGACCCCTAGATGTTTTGTTTTTTGTCGTTTTAACCTGGATATGGGATGTTGTCTCCTTGACATTTACCCCATTTCCTTTCTTTTTCATATTAAGTGTATTGGATGCTTTCTATCTAAATCATGAAACAAACTTATTATATTTCATACTTTTATATTATAAAATTTTAACTTTTGCCCTATTGCATTGCATTTTTGTTCCAAATCAGACACTGTAAAATTAGAAAAAAAAATACAGAAAAGAGCTCCACGTTTTATTTATGAAGATTATAGCATATATGAAGATCTTTTACACATAGCTAAGGTACAATGTACCATCATTACACGTTGGAAGAATGCACACTATGACACTTGAATATTATGTTAATTTTATATAATTTGTCTCCACCATGTTTAAATAATCTAGTAACTTTTAAAAACAATACCTATAGTTTTAGATCTTCAAATATTTTAGATATACATAGAGTGAGGATAACTACCTATGGTGAGAACTCTTTTTAGATATGCAGCAGCTGTTTAATGGAATAAATTACAAAATATACCTGATAATTTTAGAAAAATTTCAAATTTTAATCATTTCAAAAATATACAGTCCTGGAATGGAAATCAGTGTAATTGTATGCTTGTAAATAATTTTCATCTGTAATTTTTCTTAATCTTTAGTTTTACTTAACCAATTATACTTTTATGAGTTTTATCTATTTCAATTTCACACATTAATTTATGCCATTTTGTGTATTTCTTTTTGTGTGTGCTGTATATTCTTAGTGTCTTTTTTATTTATTTGCTTGCATGATAGTGCTTTTTTAGTTGCTTTGTATCTTGTGCTTGTGTGTTTTATTTATGTATATATATGTAACAGGGCTAGTTGGAATCCAGGAGGATTCTGAATCCTCCTAGGGCAAATTGGAATTCTGATTTCTCCTAGGACAAATTGGAATTCTGATTTGTCCTGGGTTTAATCCAGTGTAAATTAGAATTCCAATTTCTACTAGGAGACATTGAGATATCCAGATTTGCCCTCGGAGTATTCTGGATCCTACTGATTTTCTAGTACGATCTCCCTGAAGGTTAATGATGGAGCTATACATTGTTTAATGAATGAAAAAATACTTGGGGTCAAGGTTGATCCAAATTTGTGCTGGACGGGTCATGTAGATCAAATTTGCTCTAAAATTTCATCTCGAGTGTACCTCCTTTCCAAAATAAAAAAATTCTTAAATCTTGAATCTAGAAAGCTTTTTTATAATGGTTATACTTTGCCACTTATTGATTTTTGTTGTGTTTCTTGGGGAAACTGTAGTAATGCAGATTTAAACCAAATTCTTAAATTACAAAAAAGGGCAGCAAGATTGATACTGGATGCAGATCCATTATCACCTTCTGAGCCCTTATTCAAAACACTTGGATGGATGAAAGTTCAAGACAGAATTAAATATCATAAGTACCTATTAGTATATAAAAGCCTAAAAAATGAAGCACCTTCATATTTAGTCCATAAATTCCAAATAATTGCTGATGAGAACCCTTATTCTCTCAGGAACGTTGTTAATGGAAATTTAAAAGTTCCAAAACCCAAGTCTGAGCTTTTCAAAAAGTCCTTTACTTATTCAGGATCAGTGTTATGGAATGAGTTACCAAAATCCATTAGAAACTCTCCACTGACAAACTCTTTTAAGGAAAATGTTAAGAAATATATTTTACAAAAGACTTTTGATCATGATGATATTTCACAAATAGATGTTTGTTAAAATTGTGTTTTAATTATGTTAATGTTTTTTATGTTTTTTTCTATGTTTACATTTATGTATAAAATGTATATATAATGTATTGATATTGAGGGCCTCAGGGAAGATTAGTTTTGTAACTTACTGTATTACCCTCTTGAAATAAAGCCTTTATTATTATTATTATTATTATTATTATTATTAGAATTATACTAGATATTATTGCTGGGAGGATTCTGGATCCTACTTTTATTTAAAACCAGTTAAGATTCTTTTATTAGCTAAATTAAAGATTCTTTTATTAGCTAAATTAAAATAAACAAACATTAAAATATAATATTTATTAATTAAAAACTAAATCAGTATTGGCAGATTAAAACAGTTACAAGTACAACATATTTACATCTTTTCTTTAACTCTCTTATTTTCTTTCGAAAACCGATTTTATTTGGAAACTTACAATATCTAATTTTACAAAATTTTGTTCAAAACTAAGGAGTATCCACTCTCGAATAGCTCTGTCCTCAGCTGATTTTTGCTTTACTATTTAGACTCTATTGGTAATGTGTTATTTTACTCATATTTGGGTATATGGATTTCAAATTGTTTTGATTTTATCTGCACTGAATAGACATAAGTTGTCGGAATGCGCATACGCAGAATCTAAGTTAACAGTTAACTTCGGTATTTTGTTACTTGTCACTTAAACTTATTTACTGTGAATTCATTTAATTTCGTGGGTACCAATTTTCGTGGGTAGAGAACTAGAGGCTCAGACACTGAGCCTGAATCGCTCACCTGACAAAATGCTGAAGCAGGGTTTTCCATGTTCTGCATGGTGGCCTTGTTTTTTATGTGAATTTCCCATAGAGCGAAAATAAACTATGTTCTGTGCTGGCAGCCATGTTTTTAATTGGATCCGAACGAAATGAGCAATCTTTGTTAAGGACCTTCAGTTCATCACTCCTGTAAAGTTTGGTTGAATTTGCTTCAGCGGTTTCAGAGCAGAAGAAGAAATTGTGAATTTTCCCATAGGGTCCAATGTTAAANATTGCAGAATAAACATGTCTTTTTCAGCAGAACATAATTAAAACTTTAAAAGTTTAATAAATAATATAATATAAAAACTGAATTGAGATGGTTCTTGTCCAAACTTCTTAACTGTAAATCAACACTTTAGCGTAATTTATAAACAAAACAGGAAGCCAATTAGCGCTTATTTGTTAACTGGGAAACACTTGGAAATAAAGCATTTTAACTTATTTTGCTGCTATTAAAGGTTCAAGAGAATGCATATTTACTTATTGTTGGATATATCACTTAGTTTGGGGCTCAGGTACAAGTGCAAGTTTATGGCCTTCGTTGATCGGGCCCTTCATTATGTTCATTCATTTGTGTTTGAAACTTCCACAAGAAAATCACATTTCGTTGAGTATTTGAATTCGTGCTTTGGGGACACCCACGAAAACCACGAAAATCGGTACCCCACAAATAAAAAAAATGAATTCACAGTATTGCAACTTTCTTCAAATTGTTCTTATGGCATTTTGTGGGACAAGTAATTTTAGCTTTCGAACATGAACACCTACTGCCTGGACAGGGTTACACAAACGACTTCAATTAAAGTTAATTGACGTTTTACTTTAAGAAAAATCAACCAAATTAATTTACAAAATTTATAGGTCAATTAGCTTTTACTGCAACCCAGTTATGAAAGTATTACAAATGTACCGGGGTACATTGACTCAGGCGGGTTACAGTATTAGCATTGACATTTACAGTTGTGATTGCACATCTATCATGTCTATAGACACAGGCTGACAATCTTAATTCTTGAGTAATGGGGCAAATTTTTTTTTTTTAAATAATTTTTTACTATACCATCTTTCGAAAAAATTCTTTGAACGGATTTAGAATCCGTTACTTCTTTGATTTCTAAGATTTTACACCGAAGGATGTAAGGGTAATTATCTGACCTATCAACTTTATTGATTTTGATACCAACAATGTCATCCAAGTTAAAAGTACTGTTTACCTTATATCTTATATCGAGATGTTGTTCATTAACTATATTACATTTCTTAATGATAAGTCAGTAGGATCTGGAATCCTCCTAGGGCAAATCTGGATATCTCAATCTGTCCTAGTAGAAATTGGAATTCCAGTTTACACTGGATTAAAACCAGGGCAAATCTGAATTCCAATTTGTCCTAGCTAGGAGAAATCAGAATTCCAATTTGCCCTAGGAGGATTCCGGATCCTCCTGGATTCCAATTTTCCCTGTAACATATGTATGTCGGTCATAAGCTCTTTAGAGCTTATGTTTGTTTGTTATTTATTACACCCAGACTTTAAATAAAACTTGTTTATTATTTATATTTTCTGACAATGTACATGTATTGATTTTTTAGTCAACATGTCCTCTTGGCTCTTGCACCTGCCCTGGGTCTCTTTTCCTTACCATTGACATGCCAGTGTGGGCATCTTGCTGTTGTGGTCAAGGGACGAGGTGGACTTAAACGTTTAGATTATTTGTTATTATACACAGGTCAAATGTCCTCTTGCACCTGCCCTTGGTCGCTTTTCCATAACTGTAAGCTTTTTTTTTAAATAGACAGCTTGCTGTTTGTGGACCAGAGACGAGGTGGACCGAAAAGCTGGCCTAATTTTTTAATTATTTATTTATTTTTAATTTAATACATTAATTTATTTATTTATGGTCTTTAATTTCTTTTTTATAATATATAATTTGATGGCACAGCATGTGTATTCCCCGAATATACCAATGTAATCAGCATTCTTCATATATTTATAGATATTTAATTATTATTAATATCGCTCTTGTACTTAATTCCTCCTTTATATTTAAATTACATGTCAATTTTTGTATGTTGCTGTGTTGTGTCCCTTTGGTCAAGGATTTGTATAGTGAGAAGGATTCGCATCTCATATTGTCTCGTAAGATCCACCGTAGCGAGATTTCCTTTTACTCGCCACTACAAATTGCTATGCTCGCTTCAAATCTATCAAACATAATAAAATATTGCTTTAACCAACTTTAAATTTCTCTTTCTAAACACAATATGATACATTTCATATGTAGGTTTGTCGATTTTCCTTATCAGAGCCAGATACGGACTGCCATTTCATGTAAATTTATATAAAATCAAGTCCCATCATCTTCAGGCGTGCATTTCAGATTTTGATATTTTGAAACGAATAAAAACCAGATATAACTATTCAACAAACCTAAAATTTCTTCAACAAATTGATAAAACCATAATATGTGAAGGAAGTGTGTTTTATACCTTTATATATATCCAAATCTAAGCTCTTATGGAAAATAATTAATCGTCGTACCACGCTGTAACCTCTCGTAATTTTGAAATGGTATGTCACAAAACAAGAAAAATTATATCATTTTACTTCTTCAGCAACTAAATCATACATACTTGATTACCGAAAAACACGTTTTGTAACATAATTGTTGATTTTGAAGAAGATTCAAATAAATAATATGCGATGAAGACTGACAATAGCGTGACGTTTGTTGACCTAAGTTGAAACACATATAATTCCATCACAGAAAACTATTTCTCTTGGTATCATAACTATATTTTCTTTGCTAAATATGTATAAAATACAGTTGGATAAACGTTCTGAACACATAAACAGGCTACATGTAGTTAATTTCCAAAGCGATGACACTTTCCGCCATTAAATTGAACAAGATTAGCGTGGGTGCAATGCATTGTGGGTAATATTATGTAATCTCGCATATGCCCCAGCTTATAATGCAATTAATAGAAAATCACGGCGAGATTCGAATCCTTCTCACTATACAAATCCTTGCTTTGGACCCATTTTTTTGGAAATAAACATCTTATACCTAGGGCTTTACTTGTGTAGTAAAACTTATGATTACAGGATAAATTATGTCTCTGGTGTTATCAACATTGTACATCTACAGTACTTGTAGTCACTGACAGTCACATAATCCCAAAATGGCAAAAGGGATTAACAGTTACAGAGTGACTGACAGAACAAGCGAAGTCGAAGAACTAGACAAGATTGCCACAAGTTGGGTGTACCTTATTAAATATTCGAGAAAAACCACATTGCTGCAACATCCAATGAAAACAAGAGATATTGGTATAGCTGGATGCATGTTAATGTTGTTAAAGTTTTCAAAACAAATTTCAAACCCAACGTCAACACCGGCACCGGAAGTAAGACCAATGCTTACAACAATGACAATAAATATTTAAATTTAAAGCATAAATTTTAAAAGAAAAATCAGACTTATTTGTATGGAAAGTAATGAATATAAGTTTTCTATAAATGAGACTTATATTTTCCTATCTGTAGTCGTTGTAAATGATGTATGCGGCTCTAGAGATTTTTCATCTTTCAAGACCGTCTGTGTTGATAAAAATGTGAGGAAATCAAAGGTAAACGTGAGATATGCGTATTGCAGTGATTCTGAGAACACTCATTTGAATACATGATAATGTAATCTGATAAAAAAACGCCCCATAACTTGTAAAGACTTCTATTTTCCTGTCTGTATTCCCCTCTCTCACACAAAAGATTTCTCTTTGTCATAGACTTTCTCAGAACTTGTTTGATTATCTGTCTAAAGCAGAAAGCCTCCTGACATTTATCATGATCTAAACATGATTTATAAACCTCGGCTATCCTTGAACATATTTTTGCCTCATTCCGTTGCCCTCCCAATTGAAAATGTATAGGGTAGTGTAATCATACTTTGTTTCCAGCATGCAGAATGTCTGGGTACATTAGTGTATTTCTATATTGCACTAGTGCCTTAATTCCCTCAGAAGAAATACGCTAGTGTATTAATGTCTTGGAATTTTTGTCCTAAATTGAATATCCAAGCGGAGAGAATACATGGTTAATTGGAAAGAATTCACTGTTACAGTAGCTAGCCTGGTTGTTGTCCTTGAGTATCTTCCTCCATACCTGCCAACTTTCACGATTTTGGCGTGATCTACATGATTTTAACCTTCTGTCACTATGTCATGATCCTGAAACAAAAATTTGGCATAAAACACATTTTGAAGAAATTAGCACGAAAAAATGTTCGTTTACATGATTTTGGTAACTGTTGAAAGGGAGATAATCCAAATTCTCAAAAGGGGGTTAACTCGATTTTAGCCAATCAGAATCGGGTTTACATCTATCACGCAGTATTGGAGTGAAAAACAGCTGATTGGAGCCGGCATGTAAACAATCTAAATATGATGAGTTTGGTTGATTTTTTCGTTGATTTTAAGGCTATGGCGACATAAATAAAGTTATGTAACTGGATGGACCACCGGCAATCATAGTGAACAGTTCTTGAGTTATGAATCAAGGTTCACAATCCCTGATACAACGAGCTGCAAGCACCACACTTGACAGTTCTGTGGTTGGCTATGCCAGTGACTAGGTCGTTGCAAGTTCCCTGTTCTGCAGAGTTTGCATAGTTGAACTGAGTTAACAAACACATTGGTACTGTAATGCACGAAAGGTCACTCAAAATCCCAGAACACCCCTCTTTTAACTGAATCAGAAAAGGCATAAAATATTTTAAAAATGTAATGCTAACTTTATTTATAGAAGAATTGAATAAAAGGAGAAATGCAGTAAATATACACCAGACAAATAATAAAGGAGAGAGAGAGAATGGTTTCATTAACAAGCTTACAATCTTTAATTTTCCCCCAAACAGTCAACTCTAAATTCAAATAAGAGCAACATAATGATGAACAGCAAGCACTGCTTTTTGTTTCCCACTTTAACAGTTAAAACTAAGTTAAAATTAAGCAGAACATAAAACACAAAATGGTCCAAAAACAGTTCACAACTTTGACCAAAAATATTTAAGAACCAACAGAAATGTCCAAAAACACAATAAAAGAGGAATGTCTTGCCTCCCTCAATAAAAAGGAAAATCTTCTATAACACCTAGATATTTGTATTTGATAAAAAAGAGCAAAACGCTGCGAACTCTCACACGACTGAAAAGGAAGGTCGTGCATAAAAACCCCCATGGAGATTTTCAAAAGTTGGCAGGTATGTTCCTCCGCTATCTGGATAACTACAGGTACACTTTTAAGAGCACTGTATAATCCAATTATGGTAAGTAAATGCACACAAGGACTAAAATATAAAATGTCTGTCCCTGGTTAAATTAATAATGATGAAAAAACCCTATGGAGAAATTTGATATTGGGAAAAATCAGGATTTGCTCTTAAAGCCCCTAGTATAGCTACAATACTTGGAACATATTGGATGTTGTTTATGATAATTCAATGCATTAGCATGATTTCTGATAAAATAAAACATTCATCATAGATTTCTTATACTTGTGGGAATGATTTTGAATTTTATCTGGAGTTTGGAAATAATGAGTTGTATATCTTGCAAGTGATTTACTGGTCTCTGTACTAAGGCAGAATAAAAAAAATATGTGTTTTCGGTAACCTGACCGACCCTAGATTTTTGGGGCTAAAAATGCCTACCCTTAAGTTTTTTTGGCAATTTTTAAAGAAGCACTGTTAAAGTCCAGAAGTTACTCTCTAAATGTCTATGTAAAAAGTTTTGCAAAAATTTTTAAAAATGCCTACATGTACCTACCGACCCTAATTATGAAGAGTATGTTACCAGAAACACAGGTATTTTTTTTTAGGCCTAAGCACCTCCAGTATCCTGTTTGCCCAATTTTCACTAAAAAATCGTGGCATGTATCAGTGATGATTTATAATTTCATCTAGATCTTTAGCCTGAAAGAAACAATTTGTATCTTATAAGCAATTTTCGGATTTGTTGAGTGATCACAGATGCCTGAACTTTGATAGTGACAAAATTTTTCTTTTAAAGATTTCATTACTATTATCAGAATGTTATTGGCAATGATTTGATATTTAGTCTAAAACTTGGAAATAATAAGTTGTATTGTGTTTCAAATCTGCGGAGTGACACTCCTGTTTACCCATATATTTTGATTTTTAATAAAAACTCTAATTTTGGTAAGTTTCTTGGCTTCTTCATGTATCAGTGAAAATGATCTGATATATATTATATATATTGAATCTAAGCAATGATGTATTGTATCTGGTACATGTAAGTGATTTGCAGGTGTATTTTGCAGCGACCTCCTGTATGTCGATGCTAAAAAAAAGTTTAAACTAGTACACCAATGCATTTTCTGTAGATGAGACAAAAAGTCAACTACATATATATATAATTACATTTATCATGTTTGTAAACAAACCTCTTATATTTGTCAAGATGGACGTTTTGACAGCATTTGGCTTTAGCTCTTAGTTACCTTTAACCTAAAAAATGTCAAAATGCAAAACCTACCACACAGGTCTGTTTAGGTAGTTTGGGCATTCCCCATGTTCCTGTTTTTGTCTCGCCTGCGACGAATGTCGCGAAGGCGAGACATAGTGACCATAGATTCCGTCGTCTTCGTCAGTGTCGGCGGTGTTGTCGTGAACATTTGGTTAACCCAAATGTTCAACTTTTTTTGAACTTGAATAATTTTCTCAGATCATGTTCAATATCAATGAAATTTTGACACAATATTTAGTGCAAATTCATTATTGCATCCCAAGTTTAATTTTGAAAAAAAATTCCAATTTTTCCGTATTTTGCCATTAGTTGAACTTAGTTTTTTTCGATCAAATTTTTTTGTTTGCACCATATCTCAGCACCTACATGTCATAGACAGATGATGATTGGCAAGTGGTTGCATCTTTAGTAGTAACCAACATCCATACCAGAATTATGTCACCTTGACCTATATTTTCCGCATCAATGAATTTTGCTAAATTTTTGCTCTAGGTCGATATATCAAACAAAGTTGGGATAAAGAAATTTAATTTTGATGTAGAATTGTTGCATATAGTCTATAGTTTTGCAATAAGATTTTGGAATTTTATTCCGGTTCCAACTTGGTAAATTCCCTGAAAATGTCCAAGACTAACAATTTTTTAAATTTTTGCATATAATCAATTATTCCAGTCATTTTTTCATACTAGTATGACGCATAATTCAGAAAAATTAGAATCCAAAAATGTGGTTCCAACTTTGGTAAATTTCCTGAAACTCTCAAAGACCAGCAATTTTTAGTTCGCCTCAACCAAGTTGAGGGGGACTATTGGAGTACCCCCCGCGTCCTCGTCTGCGTCCTCGTCCGCGTCCGCATTTGGGTATATATCTTAGTAACTATGCAGTGTAGGGTCATCAAACTTTGCATGCAGGTGCATCTTGGGTTAACTCACAGCCTCCAAGAAAATTAGGTCTCTCTGACCTATATTTTCCGTTTGAGTGGCTTGCATTCAAATTTACATTTTAGTTCATATCTCAGTTACTTTACATGGTAGGATCATCTAACCTTGCATGTGNCTGATGGTAGGTCAGCATCCAGGCAAAATTATATAATTAGGTCACTTTGACCTATATTTTCCGCTTGAGTGACTTACATTCAAGTTTCATCCGAGTTCAGATCTCAGTCACTGTACATGGTAGGATCATCTAACCTTGCATGTGCATGCATCTCTGATGGTAGGTCAGCATCCAGGCAAAATTAGGTCACTTTGACCTATATTTTCCACTTGAGTGACTTACATTCAAGTTTACATCCCAGTTCAGATCTCCGTCACTGTACATGGTAGGTTCATCCAGTGTTTTCCATTCGCCATTTAAGCTGGCTTTGCTTCGTCAAGGTGGTCGGTAAAAATGGGTATTTTTCAGTTCCGCACCGAAGTAGTTCCGTCGTTGTTTTCATTAGACAAAATGGCGTATCCGATCAAAAAGGAACAGAATAGATGTTTTCTTTCGTACAGAACGAAAAGGGAAGATACCGGGCGAAATTATTCAAAGCAAAGAGAACGAACCTTTGGAGAAATCATCAAAATGGGGATCACCATTCAATTTGAATATATATGGCACGAGAAAACGATCAAAACAGCGAGTATGAAAACGACACGGATGATAAACACGCAAATACGACAGGATTTCAAACCATATAATAATAACAAACGATTCACTTTTTAGTTTCGTATGCCATATATGTACAAAAAGCGGTCATGGATAGCAGGCAGAAGTGTGTTATACTCATTAAAAAGTAAAACCCAAAAATAAAACATGAATGGATTTAAAACTTTACTGTCCAATCTGAATAACAACAAAACAAACATTTATTACTTTTAATTTACTTAAATATGTATCAAGTAATCAAATTTACAGTTTTTTTTATATACATTACCAAAATACAGCA
>MJUU01008349.1:190487-207371 GCA_002080025.1 Modiolus philippinarum | reverse complement strand
ATCTCAGTCACTGTACATGGTAGGATCATCTAACCTTGCATGTGCATGCATCTCTGATGGTAGGTCAGCATCAAGGCCAAAGTAGGTCACTTTGACCTATATTTTCCACTTGAGTGACTTACATTCAAGTTTGCGTCCGATTTCAGATCTCAGTCTCTGTACATGGTAGGTTCATCTAACCTTGCATGTGCATGCATCTCTGATGGTAGGTCAGCATCCAGGTCAAATTAGGTCACTTTGACCTATATTTTCCACTTGAGTGACTTACATTCAAGTTATGTCCGAGCTGATATCTCAGTCACTGTACATGGTAGGATCATCTAACCTTGCATGTGCATGCAGCTCTGATGGTAGGTCAGCATCAAGGCCAAAGTAGGTCACTTTGACCTAATTTTCCACTTGAGTGACTTACATTCAAGTTTACGTCCGAGTTGATATCTCAGTCACTGTACATGGTATGATCATCTAACCTTGCATGTGCATGCATCTCTGATGATAGGTCAGCATCCAGGCAAAATTGGGTCACTTTTACCTCCATTTTTCGCTTGAGTGACTTATATTCTAGTTCATGTCAGGGATCAGATCTCATGTAACTGTATATAGCTGTAGGATCATCTTGTATGTGCATGTGCATGCATCTGTGATGGTAGCTCAGCATCTAGACAAAGTTAGGTCACTTAAACCTACATTTTACTCATGAATGACTTACATTAATGTATACATCCAAGTTTATGGCTCAGTAACTGTACATTGTTGGTTCAGGTAACCTTGCATATGCATGCAATTTTGATAGTATGTCAGCATACAGGCAAAATTTGGTTGCTGCAACAACGTGCCATAACGAGGCGAACTTTGTAATCGTTGATTACCTATGTTTTGGAATTCTTGTTAGAAACCATGCTTTTTGGATGCATTTTAGTCAAGACAAATGTTTCCAATGGTAAGATTTCAAAAAATGTTGTTTCCAATTTTGGTAAATTTCCTGAAACTCTCAAAGAGAAGCAACTTTTGGGAATCCTTGTTGGCAACCATACTTTTTTGATAATTTTTGCCAAAGCAAATATTTTCAATAGTTAGATTTCAAAAAATTTTGATTTCAATTTTGGTAAATTCCCTTATACTCTCAAAGACAAGTTATTTGATTGAATTTTCCTTAGCAACCACAACTTAATAAAGGCCAAGTTATAATGATAATGGAGTGAGCAGGCGAGACACCAGGTTCTGCGGAACCTTTACAAATTATTCAAGATAGCTAGGCCATGCAAACAATATAAATCCAAACTTCAAAGACAAAAATACAAAGACTTTGGAACAATCAAGAACTAAAAAACAGACAATATTAAGAAAAGTAAGGAATAGTCCAAAACAATGAAGCGTAAGTTAACTAATGGACTAAAAAGGGAGTGAAAACTACCATATATATAGACCTTCATATTCATGGATGTCAAAAAATTGAAAAGTCTCAAATACATGTTCAAACTAGTTGAGGGACATTAAAATTGAATGTATAAGATCTAAATTTGTTAGACATGAAAGTTGAAACCACCAATCGGATCAGGACAAGAAATTCGCAACAACAATCTCAGAGTTCATGAAAATATCGAATAAAAAATGAAATGTTATGCAAGAATAAGGTTTACATTTTTTTTAAATCCAAATAACTGAAATGACCTTTTTTTCTACAAAAACTCTAACAATTGTTTCATTCAGAGAACTACTTAAAAGCTAACTACCAAACGGAAAAAACTAAACCACCTTATCATCATGTGTACATGTATGAAAAGAAAATGAAAATGTTAGATCTCTTAATTTAGATCATTTACAGGAAGAGAGAGCTGTCACTGTAAATATTCACATTTGAACCCGAATTGTGTTTATCATAAAGTGATATTTTTCAGGAGGTTCTTATGTGTCCGATGATAAAAAATCACCAACAACTGTATTGGTGTAATAAATCTGACAGGTGACGTCAGAATGATTAAGAGAATCAAAAGACGATTATCACAGAGTTTTAGTAAAGATCCTAATGTAGATGATACCTTCTCAGAGTTAACCATAGAAGATCACGGAGCAAAAGAAAATGGTTCAAGTAAGTAAATATGACAGCAAAAAATCTGTTGACGTGGTTTTGTGGTATATATATTGCATCATTGTCTCTGTGGTCATCTTCATTTATTTGTGCATCTGAAGTTTGCATAAACTTCTTTAATATTGGTATACCAATTCTTATAGAAGAGTAAGAGGATAAAATGTGATATGTGTTTATCTGACGGACAAAACCAAAAATAACAATAATAACCTACTGTCTCTAAGATTCTTGGTATTTTAGTCCTCCAGATGATGCTTTAGTCCATTGATTCTTTTAAGCTAGGAATCAGTAGACTAAATGTCCATCTATTTCTGAGATTACTTTAAAGAAGACTACTATTTATTTGATTGTGGTCCAAAAAAATTTTTTCCCCTTATTATGTCAATTGATTTGTACTGATGAACCATGGTATACGGTACTTAATTTTCTAGATGGTGCTGAAATCACTTTGTAATACTATTGGTAGCACCATATAATATCAATATGGGATTTTCCAGATAGGAACTCTCAGGCCATCCTTAACAAATTGTTTATTTGCTGTTTATCGACTAACAATTTTGGATATGAGTAGGTAGGTAGGTGAATTATTTTTTTTTCTTGAAAAATGTCAAAAAGGGTTCATTTTAAAAGAAAATGTGCTAAAAATAGAATAAAAAAAATTTCCTCTGTGAAATGACAATAAAATTTTACGAGTAGGTAGGATTTTTATGAGTAGGTCGATAAACAGCAAACAAACAATTTTTTAAGGGTGGCCTCATGTAATTGAAGGCGGGAACGATCTCCTCAAATACCAGTGAGACGGAGTTACTGGATTCTTGATGATCTATTGAAATAAATATATACCTCTTAAAAAAAACAAAATATTTATGAAATTGAAGTATACAGTTATAATTGTTCTTACATGACAAGTCTTTACATAAATTTTAATTGACGAAAAACAATTAACCTGAAGTGCCACAACAGATTGAATATAAATCACCCTTAGCTCTACAGTGTTCATTAATTATTGATTCCCTCTCAATGTATTGATGTGTTGATTTTTTATACCCCATACCGATAGAGTGTGGGGTATACTGGATTCACCTTGTCCGTTCGTCCGTTCATCCGAAAAAGTGAAAGCATGAATTTTTCATCGTATTTTCTCCTCAGCTTCTACAAGAGGGATTTATTTCAAAATTGGTATGCAGCCTCTATATGGTTAGTTGTAAGGAATGTCCTATTTTGAGTCCTGTCAGATGTGCACTTCCTGTTTGACGAAATCAGGAAATGTGGGCTTAGTTACTAAATGTAGTGAAAACATGAATTTTTCGTCACATTTTTCTCAGCTTCTACAGGAGGGATTTGTTTCAAAATTGGTAGGCAGCCTCTATATCATTAGTTGTAAGGAACATCCTATTTTGAGTCCCATCAGATGTGTACTTCGACGAAATGTGGACTTAGTTATGAAATGTAGTGAAAACTAGGGTTCAATGAGTGGGGGTATACCTGGTTGCCATTCAGCGACAGTTCTTGTTTCGTATAGTATCAGAAATGTATTCCTGGATGAACATGTAGAACTCACCATGTGCAGTTTTTACCATTTTCAGGAAAATGTGGTTCTTTTAATTGATTCCTTATTTGGAAAATTAATGTTGCACTCAGGAATTAAAATTTTGAAAAGTGTTGTGATTCACAAAGGCCCAAATGGATATAAAGTTGCTCAATTTTAGATAACATATAGTTTTATTTATTTTGGTAGGTTTCACATCTTTAAACTCCTTGTAACATGGGTTTTGATGCCTAGAGTGTCAACAGATTTTTTGTTGCTCTTGAATCATGTTAATACAGTGTCCATATATGTAAACTCAGGGGTCAAATATCTTTTTATAAAATGATGTAATTTTTTTTCAAGATTACATTATTGATGTAACTCCAACACAATATTGTTTCCTCCTGCACTTCCTCCATTTACATGTAGCTGTTACATGCAGTGTGAGCACACCAATAATGATATCTGGATTTATTGAAAATTTTACTCCTGCCATCAGCAGTTTTCTTGCATCGGTTGTTACATTGAAAGTTATCACTTTGGATATGGAGTGAATATTTCATATCAATTGGTTACTCAGAGCTTGTAGTTCAAACAGTGGAAAGAGTAAAAGTACTGTCACAAAAACTGCTGGGTCAGGGCTATGTTCAGCTGATGTTACTTTAATCCCTCTAGAAATTCTATGGCCTTCACATTGACATCATAGATATGTAATGTCAGTGTCACAAATGAAAACTGACATTTTCAGCTAGATTCACGTCTTCCCGGATTTGACATTACCGGTTTTGACTTTACCCTGGATTGACCCACTGACAGTGTGACGGGTGCTGTGCACAGAGCAGAACATGCTTACCCTTCCGGAGCACCTGATGTTACTCTTTTTGAGAGTTCACACTGTTAGTGCTTTAGTGTTTATTTTTGTATTTGTAGTGTTTGAGTTTTGTGGTTGTGTAGCATCTCTGGTCTTCTGTCTTCTGGTGTTCTTGCTTTTGCCCTGTCTCTAGACTTTGATTTGTGTAATCTTGTTCTTTGTTCCTTTGGTATTCTTCTGCCGTTTTGTCTAATTCATCCTTTGAAGCAATCTGTACTCATTGTAAAAGAATATGTAGATCTTAGAAGATAACTCATGAAACATCTATCTTGACATGAATTATGTATGTTGTCTCCAGTATATGTAGCCTCACACCACCATACAACAGTCAGTCATTGTGATATTGAGATTTACCGTTGTCAGTCTGTCCAGAAACCAAAGATAGGATGTACTAGCTAGTATGCTCCTTAAAAAATATTTACCTCCAGCTTAAGATTTCCAGGAGAAATTTTTGTTAGTACTTCAATGAAAGTCGAAAAAAGACAAACTTAGCAGGCAAGACATATCCTGTGCCATATTTTTTAGTACAATGTATTTTCTTCAGATGAAAATTACACTGTTATACAGTACAGCCAGAGATTTAAATCACTGTGATAGACGTATCACTCTGCTGAGTGAAATGTGTATATTTTTTATTCCATGTTTGATTTATCAACGTGCTTTCTTTTGCATTTAAAGTGATGCATATACCACTTGAAATACAAAAGAAATTATGTGGATAGATCAATCAGGAAAAAAGATACATTCATTTAAAAATTAAGAGTGATATGTCATTAACATGATGTCTATCACAGTGATTTATCATGGTAAGTGTATGGCAGTATTGTATACTAAGATAAATTACTGTATATTGGGGATATTTTCATGTGTGTTTAGTGTTCACCATGAACACATGGTTGACAATCTAGCGTGAAAATTTGCCTCAGTGTAAATTTCACTGCCCATTGAAATACATAAGATGGAACAGTAAAAGGTGAATTATTAATACAGAGAATATCTCCCTGCTTCATTTTACACTGAAACCATGAACAAAAGTCAGTTAAAAAATAACCAGATTTAGGCTATAAAAAAATAATTTATTGGATCACAGGCCCTCCCTCATCTAGTTTGAGGCTTGAAAAAAGCCCCTCATTGACCCTATTTTTTGCCATTTCAATAAAATAAAAACAAAAAATCACCTCCCTCACTACATTTCTGGTGCTTTTTACAATGTAAAAAGCTGCCTCATCTATTTTTTGGCGAATAAAAAGATAAAAAAAATCACCTCCCTCCCTCATCATTTTAAATAAAAAATTGCCTGAGAACCAATTAATTAATTTTGTATGGCCTTACTGTATATAGTTTTGGGATCTCTCTTGTCATGTCAACACACACCTAAAGATAGATAAAAAGTTTATTAAGGGGGTTTGCTACTCCATTTGAATATAAATAGGATTTCAAATAAACATGATTTTATGTTAGAAAATTAAAAAGAAACAATTTAAGTTAAAAAAATTGATAGGTTGATGATCTAGTTTTTGAGTTTTAAATGATTGAAAATTTGGCAGGAAACCGAACTCCTCTGATTTTTCATAGGATTGACAATGAATCAATGTGACAGAATAAAAAGAATCAAATGAAATTTTTACAGAATGCTCACAAAGATGTATAAAATGAATTTATGAAAAAAAATAAGGGGGTCAATGGGCAAAAAATTATAATACTTTTGAATGGATAAAACCCAAGGATTCCGAAAATCTGACAAAAATCCCAAAACATGAGGAGCGAACCTCCTTAACATTCTATGGTGGATTACAATTTTCCATCCTGTGTAGGTACAAACTCAAATGTTACTTAGCATAAGATGTAGCGTGTTTGCGTCTTAGCTGCTAAAAAAGACCCTTTATCTCTGTGATTCTATAATCTATTGCCAATTCCTACATGTACCACTAGTATTCATTTTTGTCAAGTAATATTGTACTCACTGATGTGATAGATCTCATTGAAAGTAAAAATTAATTATTCATCTGACACTTCCTTCCACTTTGCTATAGATATAACAAACAGACATTAACATCATCACATGAATTAAACCTGACTTAAATTTATTACTACTAACAAATAATATTTTTTAACAGAATGTGTGGCTGTTTTATATTGTTTTAGTTTCCTATAAACATGCAAAAAAGTGTGATCAAATTGATATTTCTTGTTTAGATATGCACCAAAATACAATTCTAATATACTAAACAGGATATGATGTACTATATAAATAGCATATAGCTGGGAGGGTGACAGAGCAGATTGTTACCCCGAGAAAACATTGTCAACCGATGTGAAGCAGAAAATAAAATGATTTAAAACTACAAAACATGTTTTATGACACTGAAAATTGCTGAAAAAGCGAGAATGACATGTATATCGAATTTCCTTGGCTATTTTGGAAGAATCTGAAACCTCAGTCCAATAATTACAAATCTGAAGTACAATATGAAGGATGATGTTTTGAAAGCTGAAGTATTTTAAAATATCATCCTGCTCGTCAGAATATGAAGCTTGGGGCTCGCTCACTTGCCCTTGTGCTTCATATTCTTGCTCAAGGGACGATATTTTACGATACATATCTGTTAAAAGCCTGATATGGTTGGCAATGGTCAATACATTGCAGTTTGATATATGGCTTGAAGTTCATGGTCTAGAAACCTTGTGAATACCAATTTCTCAATAATTATATTTAACCTCTGTTTCTTAGTCACCATAAGAGATAAGTAAATGATATTTGTTATGTATGTAGGCTGGCCTTGTTACTGCATGGCAACACGCTTTATTGACCCTGTAAAAATTTCAGATTTTCTTAATAACTACTTATATATTGAAATAATGCTTGGTTTTTAACCGGGTTTTCCAACGGAAAAATCCGGTTATTAAAGGGCCTGGGGAGAACACAAATGTTTTGTATTTTATAGGAACATGGATTTCAATTTGGGTTAGATGCAAATAACCCTTTTGTTTGTCCGGTCAGATTATATCCTAATCTAGCCGTTTTTAAAGTGTTATATACGGGTATAACGATACAACTTTTTAGAAAATGAAAGGAATTGCAATATTCTACTTGCATAAGGACTCTTATCAGGATTCATTTCATGATTACTTGGTCCTTCCAACTTGACCATCATTATAAAAGAGTTCACTTATGACATTGCTTAAAACAATTAGGAGATTGAACTCTGAGGCGATGGCTTCCCTGACTGAGTGAACACATTGATGGGTTATACACTTTAAATATCTACCAGAAATTCATTTCTGGGAGTTGAATGTAAATTTTTTTTGCTTGAGAATAAATGATTACAGACCTTTGTATTTTATTTATTTTTGAGTCAATTCCGTATATATTTTCGTTTGAAAATTTGAATACAACGCACGAAATTTGTCCGATTTTGGAAAAATTTGTATTCCGGTTAAAAGTTCCAAAAGAAATTTTCAAAAAATGAGAAAACATCAACGAAGTGAACATTTCAACAATACGATACTGTTTCGTTATGATTTCCTGGCTAAAATTCTCATTTCCGTCAAAATTCTTTAATCCTTTGTCCATAAAATCACGAAGAATTTCATCAAAATTTGTTCCGGAACTTTAAATTGTGTAAAATCCACATTTTTCGTCCTTTTTTCATCCAGTTTTTTGCAACGGAAGTGCCATTCTTGTTTACATCCAGGAAACTCATCAAAGAAAGACAACTCTAGTCTAAATCGATACACGAGGTGGGAAATTCTAACACGTATTGAATCCCGCTAGAGCGGGAATGGTCGTCAGCTGTCTGAAGCGAGAATCTCGCTGTAGCGGGACTCGTCGGCGAAACGGTTAAAATGGTGAAAATGGCGGGCAGGTGGCTGCCAAATGGGTACATCATTTGTCCGGAGCAAATCTCCTTCAGTATTTGAGACAGGAAGTTTTCATTTTTCAGATCAATTGTACATATTCCAAGGTGTGCATGGTACTTTGATTTTGATTTTTAATAATTTATGTTGAACTTAGTCATTTTTATGTCAAATTTTTAACAATAGGGTCCCCCCCCCCCTTTTGTCCGTAGCAAATCTCCCACAGTATTTGAGACATGAAGTTTTTATTTTGCAGATCAATTGTACATATCTCAAAGGTGTGCATGGTACTTTGATTTAGATTTTTAATAATTTATGTCAAAAATATCAGTTGTTGAACTTAGTCATTTTTACATCAAATTTTTAACAATAGGGTACCCCTCCTTGTCCAGAGCAAATCTCCTACAGTATTTGAGACAGGAAGTTTTTATTTTGCAGATCAATTGTACATATCTCAAAGGTGTGCATGTTACTTTGATTTTGATTTTTGATAATTTTTGTCAAAAATATCAGTTGTTGAACTTAGTCATTTTTATGTCAAATTTTTAAAAATAGGGTACCCCCTTTGTCCGGAGCAGATCTCCCACAGTATTTGAGACAGGAAGTTTTTATAATGCAGATCATTTGTACCTGTATCAGAGGTGTGCACAGTACTTTTATTTTCCTTCTTGATTAAAATCCAACTTGCTGAACTTTCAGAAATAAAGGCTAGTTTGGTGGAAGGTTAAACATTGAAAATTAATGAAAATTATAAGTACATTTCAAATATTCAGGGTCAACCCATGTGTTAGATATACTTTCCATGTAAAGGAAAACCCGGTTTGCTGTCACATTGACAGCTTTCCTCTTGTTATTAATTCAGTAGAGGTCTGCCATATAGCATTTGACCTTTGTCTCAATTTCATGGTTCAGTGCTCAGGTTAATTTTTTTTACCACCGCAAAAATTTTGCTGTCGTATAATGGTATGGTGTTTGCGTCAGTGGTATCCATGTCAGTGTCGGTGTCTGTGGACATCATGACTTTGGTTCTAGTGGACAGATCATTATCAAATTTTAGTATGATGTCCTTTGGCATGCGTAAACTGAGGTTTTAATTTTTAGTTTGTTGCCCACCCGTTTTAGAAAAAGGGGCCAAAAAGGGATTAAAATTGGGTGTATTCACATATTTGTCTGTAGAATCTTTATTATAAATCAGATTTTGATAGGGTTTCTTTCAGTGTGCTCCTGAGGAAATTTCCAATCTAATTATGCCAATGGATTTCATGTAGCATGTTCCTGAGGTAAAGTGGTCCAAAAGGGGTATATCCAAATAATTTTTTTTTAAATTTTTTGTCCGATTTTGATGCAGTTTCTTTTAATGGATTCCTTATGAAAAATTAACACGGCGTTCTACTATTAGATTTTTGGTAACTTGTTTCCTTACCTAGCTATGAGGGCCAAAGGAGACCAAAATTGCAAATTTGCAGATTACCTAAATTTTTTTATTTTTCATCAGATTTCGATGGGATTTTTTTCTTTTGATTCCTCTTATTAAAGCTTTCAGTACTATGACAACGGATTTGGGGTAGCTCTTACCCTTTCTGAGCTATAAGGGGTCAAAGGGGCCAAAAACTGCAAATTTGCAGATTACCTAAAATTTTTATTTTTCATCTTATCTGATTCTGATGGGATTTTTTTCTTTGGATTCCTCTTGATATAATCTTTCAGATGTATGTCAACAGATTTGGCGTAGCTCTAATTACTGTTTCTGAGCTATATAGGGTCAAAGAGGAACCATAAGGAGTCCTAAGGGCTAATTTTTATTTTCCTTAGTTTGTGTCCAGCTAATTACTGGGTAAATCTCCTTATTGTGTCCATGTAATTATTGTGTCAAGCTCTTTAGTATGACCATACTCACTGTAATTTACACTTGCTGGGGTCGTATCATGCAACGGTCAGCGTAGCCCTTTATTGTGATAAGGTCTGATTTTAAATAACTACAAGTAGTAAGTCAAAGATATTTAGGCCATAATAAGAAATATCCTAGATTCCCATCCCTGCCTGCCTTAATTGTTTCACTAAAATTTTATTTTGATTTTTTTTTTTTTTGGTCCTTTAGGATAATTTTTTTTATTTTAATGATAGCATTTTTCACAAAGTCTGATAAAAAATCTAAAATAAAATTCCCCTGAATCTAGGAAATATTTTATTATGGCCATAATAATTACAGACCTGTCAAGTGTCATGCGATCTGTGTGAGCTTTTGCAAATTTTGGGCAAATTCCTTTGGTCTTTTAAATTTCTTCCTTTGATCTTTGACAATTTCTGCAAATCTTACATGAGCCAATTTTCATAACTTAACAGGTCTGTAATTACCTTGATCTCAGTTTCATGGTCTAGTGACCACATAAAGTTTTCAGATAAGATGAGTTTCTCAAGAAAAGTAAATGGTAGGGCACTCAGATATTTATACCCCCGCAAACAAAATTTTGGGGGGTATATAGGAATCACCCTGTGTGTCTGTCTGTCCGTCTTTCCACACTTCTCATAAGCGCAACTCCTCTTAAACCACTGGAAGGATTTTGATGAAACTTTACACAAAGGAAGGACACTATATGGAGATGTGCATGAAGGAATATATTTATTGTCGGAAACCAGGAAGGGGAGATAATTCGACTTTGACTTTTCATTGATTCACTATGTATGGGTTACCTTGTAAGCGCAACTCCTCTTAAACCACTTGAAGGATATTGATGAAACTTTACACAAAGGAAGAACACTATATCCAGATGTGCATGAAGGAATATAATTATTGTCTGAAACCAAGAAGGGGAGATTATTCGACTCTGACTTTTCGTTGATTCCCTGTGTATGGGTTACCCCGTAAGCGCAACTCCTCGTAAACCGTTGGAAGGATTTTGATGAAACTTTACACAAAGGACGAACACTATATGCAGATGTGCATGAAGGAATATAATTATTGTCGGAAACAAGGAAGCATAGATAATTTGACTTTGACTTTTCATTGAATCGCTATGTATGGGTATAAACCTCATAAGTGCAACTCCTCTTAAACCACTTGAAGGATTTTAATGAAACTTTAGACAAAGGAAGGACACTATATGGAGAAGTGCATGAAGGAATGTAATCATTGTACAAAACCAGGAAGGGGAGATAATTTGACTTTGACTTTTGTGGATTCCTTCTGCAATGTTCTTTTTTTTTCAAAGAAATATTTTAAAGTGTAGATATTGTGAAATCAAACTGTTTGAGAGACACTTTTTTTCATTCTAATCCTGTTGAAAAATTGTTTTCAAAGTGTTGTAATGAAATTTCTCTAATGCTTATGATTTATATTTTTGTGTAAAATATTAAATAAACTTAAAAAAAAGTGAATTTTATACTTGTCTAATTTCGACAGAGTATTACATTGGAACCCTTGTGAAAAGTTGTTTCTTGAAGATTATATTTAGTATTAAGTTTGGTTTGAGTAGCACATGACTTTCTGGCATTTATCTTTTAACCTTTACCTCTATTTCATGGTCAAGTGACAATGTTGAATATTTCTGCAAATCTGAAGAACAGGCAATTATATAGTATGTAGATTGGTCATGAGTAGAACATTACCGCATGGCCTTATATGACTTTTGACATAGTTTAATGACTACAGTACAGCCATGGTGGATTGGAATTCCACTCATTTCCATACGAAATATCCACTCAGAACCACTAAAATCCACTAAATTACCACATTTTAATTTACTTGCATAGCATTATAAAATGTGAGGCAATTGCATTTAGGTGAATTTGGGTGGACAACACAATTATACTCTCAAATCTTTTGTGGAAAATCACCAATATACTATGGCTGTACTGTATATGTACACATGTTAAGTTTATGTGATAGATCAGTAACTCAGTAACTGTAGGTGGATAGTTAATGATATCTGATATATTTGATAGTACATATATCTTTTTTCATTACTCTGTGTCCGTCGTCCTTCTGTTAACTTTTATATAAAAATCTTCTTCTCTGAAACTACAGGGCCAATATTAACCAAACTTGGCCTGAATCGTCACCAGGGTATGCACTTATAAGTTTCTTATTTCTATGTCAGTAGACCAAACAATATGGCCACTGTTACTAAAAATAGAACATAGGATTAATTGCTGTTTTTTGCAAATAACTCAAAAACCACAACAGACATAAAAAATCTGACATGGAGGGTAAAATTATCAGCATGGTGAGATCTACCCATTTTGGAGAATATCTGATAACCCGTCTTGGAGTTATTGCCCCATTTCCGCAAATTTCATTTTTTTTTAGTTTTTTTTGGGTTGGGTTACTTTTCCCCTTATATATTGAAAATGATAGAAGATACGGGTAAAGTTTTTCTAACAAAAATGGTCATCATAATGAGATCTACATGTCTTGCCTTTTAAAGAAAATGTGACGATCCATATAGGAGTTATAGCCCCTTTTTCTTTGAATTTTCACAATTTTTATACATTTTTACATCTATTTCAAAAGCTATTTAAGATAGAGGTTAAGTTTGAATTGCAAAAGTGTTAAGCTTTATATCAAGGACTATAATTTTTACACATGTCCTGAGCTGGTTCGCATATCATCCAAGATGGCTGCCAGCAGGGAACATAGACCCTGTGGGAAATGCATTCAAAGATTTTTTTTCTCTGAAACTACTGAGCCATTTGGAAGCAAACTTGGTGATAATAGTCCATTGGTGATCCGCTCTAAAGAATGTGATTTTTATGTTCGTACCTCATCCAAGATGGCCTCCAGCGAGGAACATAGTTTAACATAGTACCCTACATGAAATGCATTCCAAGATCTTCTTCTCTAAAATAACTGAGCCAATTGGAACCAAATTTTGTCACAATAATCCTTTGGTGGTCCCCTTCAAAGTTCGTGATTTTTATATTCCTACCTTGTCCAAGATGGCCGCCAGGGGAAAACATAGTTTAACATATTGACCGTATGGGAAATGCATTCAAAGATCTTCTCTGAAAGTACTGAGCCAATTGGGACCAAACTTGGTTACAATAGTCCTTGGGTGGTTTCCTTCTAAGCTAGTGACTTATGTTAGTGTACCTCATCCAAGATGGCGGTGAACAATGTTTGAATATCCTCTTAGAAACTGTAACACTTGGTATACTGATGTATACTGTTTGGATAAACCAGTCACCAGGTGAGCAATACCGGCTCATGTGAGCCTCTTGTTAAATATTTATTTTGGTGTTTCGATAATTTTCAAGTATTTTTAGGGAAAGGTCAAACAGTGGCAGGCCAGTCATATAATGGGGTCTACATGTGTTAATAGGATGACCTCATACATGTACATGTCGGTTCTTACTGTATATATGTGTCTTGGACAAATTGATAGTATCAATATGGTTATTCTGATCATAGGTTTGTCCGCTTCCCACACACAGGAACTTTTTTAAGTCTCCTATATTCTTGTTTACTTTGCCTGATATTGTGATATTTATTAAAAAAAAATAATAATGATTAACATCTTGTTTACTTTGTTAAAGATTGTGATATTTTTGTAAAATTGTTTGTTAACAATATCATACATGTATCCATACTCTGGATAATAATAACCTCATTGACTATTTAATTGCTACAAACTGTGGGAGCTTCTTTAGCTTGATAAAACAGCTGGTATGATCAGAATTGATTGGCAAAGATAATTAATGCCTTCATGTGATTCATAAATCCTGACGTAATCATAATTGTCTGATACACAATTAATACAGAAGTGTATTTAAATATAATCTTCTTATAAAGATATTGAAATGAATTTATTGAATAGCAAATTATTGCAATTTAAAGTTCAATTCAATTTTTGATGTAATTTATGGATGCAAATATACATGCATGAAGTAAAAACCCTTCATATAGGGTCAGTGAAGGATAACATGTGTATTCAAAGTGTTGTCTTTCTTTATGTCAGATTTAACAAATAAATAATTATAAAAATAAGTATTCAAGACATATCGTGTCTAACATTTAAAATTCAGAAAATGAGTCTCTGCCTCATTCAAAGAAGTGTCCTTCAGGTGATTTTGGCTTTTTATATGGATCATATTGATTCCTTGTTTACTATCAGCGTTTCTACATTAAGTTCATCTAGCTATAGCCCTTCCTTGTCAGCTTTTGTTATCACTTGGCATCTGGCATCCGTCTGTCCATGTTTTCGTTGACCTTTCACTCATATAGTCTTTCTCCTCTGAAAACATTGGCCAATATAAACCAAATTTAGTCAAAATAAAACTTGAGTGGTCCCCTTTAGGATCTGTGATTTTTATTTTTGCACCTAGCTCATACAATGCTGCCAGCAAGGTAGGAGGACCACATGGGAAAATTCATTCAGAAATCTTCCTGGAAACCACAACACCACAACACCAATTGCAACCAAACATGGTTTCCCCTTTATCAAAATTGTGTTGATTGTGTTTATATACTGTGAAAGTACTATTGTTAGTGGGGTTTCAATTTTCATGGATTTCGTGGTTGGCTAAAACTACGAAATTTAGTTCCCAACGAATTGTCTTTTTTGCATGGAGTTTAATGTGTTGAATTCAAAACCACGAATTTAAGTGCCAATGAAATAGTGATATTTATCAAAACCACGAAAATTGATGTCCACGAATAAAAGTACTTCCACAGTTCTTCATCCAATCTTGAAGCCAGTAACATCTTCATTTTACAATGGACTGTATTTGCATCTCTGATTATCAAAAGGCCATTGTCCAGGTGAGTGAGTGATACAGGCTCTTTAGAGCCTCTTATCAATTAATTGATCTTCAAAGTATTTTGAATTGATCTATACTTAGAAGACATAAGTTGTCGAAATGGCTGTTGCAGAATTTTAATTTTCAGTAATTTAGTTAGATTCACAATATTTTTTTCCATGTAATAAACTGTTTTCCAATATACATTTACCTGCAACAGATATCTTGGTAAAGGAAAAGGAGATGGGTGGTGCTTCATTGTACAAATAATTGCTATCTAATTTCTATGTAAACATTGTAAAGAGATTTTAATTTGAGTAAAAACCAATGTTTACATGTTTGGTATCTGATGACAGGAAGTCAGCAGATGTTTACATGTATATGATCACATATTTGACCATTATATATACCTTGTAAAGTCCTATATGATGTGATATTGGAGTATGTCATATTCCTTGTAGTAAAGAATCTGACATATCTCGCAAGATATACATGACTTTTTCTGTCAACTTGAACATGTGAGTTGAAATATATTATTCTGTGTTTGAAAGTCAACATAAGGTCAACCACAACTTTAACACAAAAAAAATTAAAGATTTGTAGAAAGAATTGGTAAGGTTGGATACTTTTGCCACATGACTTTTACCCACTCAAAATGGACAGTTATGTTCTATCAATGTCTGTGCTAAAAACACAAATGTGAAATCATCTGATTCCAATCAAATTTCCACAGTCCCATTGAGGGGGATACATATATTGTTTTTTCTTTGATGTCTATCATGGGAGTGCCTATCACAACAGCTTATATATGCAGTAATGATTTCATATATGGTCTGATGCTTTTATATGATGAGTTGTACAATGTCTCCCCTTTTCAAGTCTATCACTCATCTACTTCCTGCTTGCAGATAACTCTGATTTTTTTCCATTGTTGCCATGTATTGAAAATTTTCGTCAAGGATTTCTCAGCTTGTGTATGCAGTGATGATTTCATATTTTGGCCTGAAGCTTTGGCATAAGTGGTACTTGGTCTACCCTTTTCAAGTCCGTCACTCATCTACTTCCTGTTTGCCAATATCTATTTGGTGAGGAGCATCCTTGTCCCATGGACACTTTTTTTAGGCAGTAGATAGATCTGGTATGAATTATACCTTCATGGGCACAATAGACTGGATGTAGCTTTGTTTGCCATTTAGCAATAAAATTCGCCCAAACCAAGGGAATGTCTGAGCATTTAGCTCATTGATTGAGCCCTCATGGTGACTTAAACATGAAGAACAACAATTGTTCCTTTGCTTGATTCTACCAGCATGTATTTATAGAGACTTTGTCTCATGTACATTTACTCCATATCCTTTCATTGTTTATTAGATGTCCTGCAAGAGAATTATTTTTATTACTTGAAACAGCTATCAAATAAACTTTTAAAACCACTAGAATTGATGGTCATCTTGTCACAATTATTCATTGTGCTTCATCTAAATTAAAGAGCCTACTATGTTTTGTATATAACAAATGGTATGGAAGATGTTGGTAGGAAGTGATCTTAGTAACAACACCTAAAATAGCCGATATTGTTTATAAATGCACACACGTACATTGTACGTGTTGGTCAATGAAGATTTTGTTGATGTTATAAAATCTTTTTTTAAAGGAAAGTGCCTTGGCCAAAGGCTATACCGGTACATGTAACCTTCATGATAACCACATTTTTATACGACCGCAAAATTTTTGCGGTCGTATTATGGTATGGCGCAGTCGTCGGCGTCGGCGTCTGTGGCCAGCATAACTTTGTTTCTAGTG
>MJUU01008349.1:93371-159760 GCA_002080025.1 Modiolus philippinarum | reverse complement strand
GATGGTTTAATCAGTGGTTTGTCTCAGAATTGATGATGGTTTAATCAGTGGTTTGTCTCAGAATTGATGATGGTTTAATTAGTGGTTTGTCTTGGAATTGATGATTGTTTAATCATTGGTTTGTCTCAGAATTGATAATGGTTTAATTGGTAGTTTGTCTCAGCATTGATTATTGTTTAATGAATGAGCTGATTTGATGCCAGGATTTGATGATGCAAGGGGAGTTATGTCAAGATCCTCTTTAGAATATCTTTTTCAAATTTTTTCAGAATGTGTAGTACCTTATGAACCTATGCATCTGCGGTATTTTTAGGTTAAAACAACAAATTTTCAAAAAGTTATTGCAACTTTTGTGGTTTGAACTTTGTATATTTTCTGGAACAAAGATTGGAGGTATAACTTAGTGTTCACACACTAATGTGTGTTAAATTTGCACTTACCATATTGATTCAGGATTCAATGAGCCAGGGGGTGGGGGGTGGGGGTATAACTGACTGCCATTTGGCCACTGGCTAGTGTTACCATACAACAGAACATCTTTGCCAAATTAGTTAAAGTTCAAATTAAGTCCTCTAGTTATAATATGATTTGTGGACAGACCGGCCATAATAGACTAGCATCATGTTATATATATGTTACTGCATTATTAAAAGAAGATATTATAAATCTCCAAGATAATAAAGTTGTCACTAACAACATGTAATGTTTGACATGTTATATAAACCTGTATCAAATTGATATAAAACCTGGAATCAACAGATGGCAGTGTATTTGTACTGGTCTTGAACTTGTTCTGGTTATAAGACATGGCAGCTTATATCAAAGTATGTCAAGACATTCATGCAGAAATCTGATATAAAATGTGCATAAAAACAGATAAGGACAGAGATGGCATCAGCAAGCTTTTTTTAAACTTCAGATTGGGTTCAAAAAAGATTTTGAATTGTACCTGTTGATACAGTTCGCATTCTGAATCTGGTTTAAAATGTCATTTAATTCATTCGAAATAGGAGACTTACGTAATATTTTGTGGAAAGCTATTGCCAGTCCAGGTTAATATTACTGAAAGCATACCCTAGATACTGATTAAAGTCAGGTTTTATTGTAAGACTCTAAAGATATAATGATGCAATGGTGAATGCAGGTTTATTATCATGATTGTATTCCATATTTATATGTTATTTCTAATGATGACAGTGTTTCATTACCTAGTTGATTGAACATTGACATTGTTTGTGAATAATTTCATATGGGCAAATGATTCTAAAATTATGCATCAATGGAAGTAACTTATCTGATGAACTGGTTTCTGAGGATGGACAATCCAAAACTTTCAATATAAAAAAAAATCTATGTGTTTACCATTGTATGCATGATAAGCTTTAGGATGATACCATTATTCTGAGGAGGAGATTATGAATATCCCTCTATTTAAAAAAAAATCAGAGCCAACCATCATTATGAAATGAGCTCTCAAGTTAAAAACTGCGAGTTTATTACAGTAATATGGTGGTGCCTACATAACAACTATGTCCCTTCTATTGCTGCTGGTAGTATGGAGATCCGGACACATTTGAAGGTGTAGTATATATCCAAACCTGTTGCAATATTCATCCTATTTATTTTCACACATTCCCTTAAAATCACACACTTCAATATTCTAATTCAGTTTTCTCTGTGTATGATTCCAAATGTTAGGATTTTATTTGCACTCAGAATTTAGGGGATTCAATACTCAAATCTAGTGCAATTTTAATATTTTGTTATTTAAATACTATACAAAGTGCATGTATTTGAATTTAAATTGCTCATCAATTTTTAAAGACCTTGACACTGACATTTAATTCCAAATCAAAGCTCCGATGGAGCTGAATCTCGAAGCCCTGAAAATCTACATGTGGCAAAACTTCGTAGTCATCCAAAGAACTGCTGCATACCTCTGCATGTATTAAGTTATTCCGTAATACGTGAAAATAATCAAATTGGGCGATTTCACATGTCCATTTCATTGCTATAAATATATGCTGTCAAAGGTAAACAAATGTTATTTTCATCTTTGACAAATTACTGCTTGACAGGTTCGTTGATCTGAGACGCAATATAAAATAAAACGAGTAATTTGATAAACATGCACATTGTTTTTGATTTAATAAAACAACACCGTATTCAACTTAAGAAAATGAAGAAATATAACTTTAAAACACAATGTATACGATTTTGAAAGAAACTATCACACTATATTTTATCGGAAGCACAAAGATCATCTTTTAGAGTTGTTAATAGGCTTGAAGCCTCACGTGATTTTTTCATGTCATTTTAAATCTCTCCAGCCATTTCATGGCTTCGAGATACAAAGGATACTGCCAAACATTAAGGAAATTATATTTATATTTATGTATTTGCTAGATCAGCTAGGGCCACTTTTATACGACTGCAAAAAAATTTGAGGTTGGATAATGGTATGGCGCTGTCTTCGTCTTCGTCTGCATCGTCATCTTCTGTAGACACTTTTGTTTTTGGTCAATAACTTAAGGTCTAGTAGATCAATTCTTATGAAATTTTAACACAATGTTCCTTGGCACAAAAGGAGACTTTGAGTGGTTTTGGATTTTGTGGCCCCTCCCGTTTTTGTTGAGCCTTAGACGATAGTTGAAAAAAGCGAGACTTATAGGTATGGTGATTCCGGCGGCAGCATCCACAATTGTTTAAGTTTTTTCTTGGGTCTGTTTAACATCAACCACCTGAGTGCTAGCATATTGATATTTGGTATGGAGTTGCATTAGCATCAGTAAAGCTCAGTTTCAGTGCCATTTTATGTTTATGCCCCCACAGTCATGCTCCATTGACTTCAAAATTTTGAGTTGTTTTTTTTCAAAGGATATACAAAATGTTTAAGTTCAAAATGAAGAAAATATGCTGAATATCTTTTTGCAATACAAATTCTAAAGTTTTTTCTTGTGTCTGTTTTAGCATCAACCACTCATAGTTGCCCATTGATATTTGGTATGCAGCTGCATTATCATCAGTACAGCTCAGTTTCAGTGGCGTTTTATGGCTATGCCCCCGCAGTCATGCTCCACTGACTTTGAAATTTTGCACTGTTTATCAATGTTTAAGTTTTTCTTGGGTCTGTTTAGCATCAACCACTCTTAGTTGCCCATTGATATTTGGTATGCAGTGGCATTAGAATAAGTACAGATCAGTTTCAGTGGCGTTTTATGTCTATGCCACTGCAGTCATGCTCCAATGACTTCGAAATTCTTCACTGTTTATCAAATGTTTGAATTTTTTCTTGGGTCTGTTTAACATCAACCACTCATAGTAGCCCATTGATATTTAGCATGCAGTTATATTATCATCATGATCATGATTGAGATCAGTTTCAGTAGCGTTTTATTGTCTATTACAATGCAGTCATGCTCGACTGACTTTGAAGTTTTGCAGCCACTCGATATTTGGCATGCAGTTGCGTCCTGAGGATTATACATTGACCCCTCTATAATGCTTGAACAATCATATGAAGATTTTAGCAAGCAGGTAGTGCACACAAATTAAGACCTACATTTTGTTATCATGGCTGCTGCTGAAGATCAATGTGCAGATTCATGCGATGCATGGGGAATGCGAGACATATTCTGTGTCAACATTTTATTAAAAAAGGGGCCAAAAAGGGCAAAATAAGGTGTTTTCACATACTTGGCTGTAGAATTTTTATTATTTATCAGATTTTGAAGGGTTTCTTTCAGTGTGCTCCTGAGAAAATTTCCAATCAGTCATGTCAATAGTATATTCAACGGATTTTACATCACATGTACCGTATAAATGTTTGAAAAAAGAAGTACCATCATATCTAATCAATAAATTTCAATTCCTTTCTGAAGAAAATCTTTATTTTCTGAGAAATGTTGTTAATGGTAATTTAAAAGTCCCAAAACCCAAGACTGAACTTTATAAAAAATCTTTCACTTATTCGGGGGCATTATTATGGAATGAACTGCCAAACAGAATAAGAAACTCACCTTCTATAAATTCCTTTAAGGAAAATTTAAAGAAGTTCATTCTTCAACAACCTGTTAATGGTGATTTTTCACAATCAGATGAGTTTTAAAATTGTTTTTGATTATGTTAGTTATATTTGTATGTTATTTTTATGCTATATTTACAAATTTGTTTATAATGGTTTACAATATATTATTGTTGAGGGCCTCAGGGAAGATTAGTTTGTAACTAAATGTGTTACCCTCTTAAAATAAAGCCTTTATTATTATTATTGTTCATGAGATAAATGGGGCCCAAAAGGGTGAATCACAAAAGTTTTATTTTTTTATTTCTAGTCTGATTTTGATGCAGTTTTTTCAATGGATTCCTTATGAAAAATTAATATGGTATTTAACTATTTAGATATTTGATAACATGTTTCCTTTCAGAGCTATGAGGGGCCAAAAGGGTCCAAAATTACAAATGGGGACATTATATAAAAATTTTTATTTTCATCAGATTTCCATGGGATTTTTTTCTTTTCATTCCTCCTGTCTTAAGCAACAGATTTTTCGTATCTTTGACAGTTTTTCCAAAGCTGAAAGGGGTCAAAGGGGTCAAAATTACAATTTTCACAAATATGTAAAATCTTTATTTCTGATCAGATTTCAATGGGATTTTTTTTTCTTTGGATTCCTCTTGTTGTAAGCTTTAAGCTTTCAGTAATATGACAGTAGATTTTGCCTATCTCTTAACTTTTCTGAGCTATTAGGGGTCAAAGAGGCCAAAATGGCAATTTTCTGAAATATGCAAAATCTTTATTTCTCATTGGATTTAAATGATTTGTTTTTGTAAGCTGCAGTAGTAAGTAAACAGATACAGATTGTGAGCTTTGAGGAATCAAAAGGGATAATTTCTAGTTTGTGTTCAGCTAATTACTGTTTCAGTCTCCTTATTGTGTCCATATAGTTACTGTGTCCACATTCACTTTATATTACACTTGTTCAAATTTCAGTTGTCGACATGCTGCGGTCATATCATGCTGCGCTCGGCGTAACCCTTTTATTACTTCCTGGATTTATTTGCTAAATCAATGCCACTTTTTACTTCCTGGATTTATTTGCTAGATCAGTGCCACTTTTTGTGTAGGATTTTTAAGTAGTTTATTCCTTAAGAACAGTTTTATATATGGACACTTATATCCCCTAAAATTTTTCCTGTGTACTTAAATTCAGGAAATGATTCAGAGTATTTTGTGTACATGTTTTGTTGATTTAGGTCAGTGTATGGAGTCTTGCAGGTTTGTCTGTATTTATTTACAGTGATATAACCTGTTTGGTTTGTACATTAAATCAGCAGGTCAACATAACGATGTTTCCTTGATTATGCTGTTCAAAATCTTTTAGGTACACTGGATAGTTATCTATAAAATATATCAATCTGATCAAAAGCATATATGGAGCCTTATTGTTAAGGGGGTTCAATATTTTTCATTACAAAGAAAATAAATTGGCCAAGTAGTATATATCTGTGCGAACAAAACAAAAAACACTGTTTTTTCCAGAGGTCAGAATGTCATTAATCAATCTTTAGGGTTGAATTCTTCCACTTAATTTAGAAATTACAGTTTTAAGATTTGTGAGGTGCGAAATTTTTTTAGGGTTTTTCTAAGTAGGATATTCATTAAAAAAACATTATTGTCCAAAAAAATGGGGTTCCAACCACTGGAACCCCCCTTTTTGGATCCACCAATGTCCTTTACTCAATATATACCGTATTCGACCCAATAAGCGTCCAGGGCGCTTAGAAAATTCAAAAGGGGGGGGGCACTTAATTGAATCGGCAAAATCGGAATTTATGCATGTCCGCTACCGTCATTATTATTAAGTTTTATGCGTCTAACTTCCGGTTGTTTTAATCATGGTGAAACGAGAAAGTAACAGTAATCACGCGAATTCGGCATTAAATAAATAGATATTGTTACTCAGGAGTCGTGGAGATATGTAAACTATCTGTTTCTTAAAATTACAGCGATAATATACCCGCTTAAAACTCAAACATCGGCAAAAAAACGTAAGTAAATTTTGGCAGTTTGGGAGTTTTGATGGGGCGCTTGTGCATTTTGACTTTGAAAAAAGGCGAGGGGGCGCTTATTGGAGCAGGGGCGCTAATAAGGTCGATACGGTATATCCAAGATTTATGTACAATATTTATCTGTTGATTTGTAAAGTGATGAAACACATTAATAGTAATTGAAAAAAAGGCTAGTAGTTCGGCACTAATACATGGCGCATTCGATTGGCGCATTTGCGAAACACGAGTCGGATGCGGAATTGACTTGATTTTCAAACCGGAATATTCCTGTATTGGCCTATTCACTGTGACGTCATAATAGATTGAGATACACTTTCTCGCGAATTAGCTCCCTTTTCCCGTAAATATTGTCTATTTCGTAAACTATATAAAATATCTCTCTTAATCGAACGGTGACATTTAGATTTTTTCAGCGTTACAGATAGCTTAAGTGTATATCTCTGAAATATCAAAAAATACAAAAAATCTATCTGATATTTATTTTATATGAAAGATAAACAATAAGCATATTATCGCAGTTCCCTATATATTCTTTGTAAATACTGAATTTTGCCTGATTTTCAAAGCCAGATAACAGGAAAAGATGAACGGTGACATATCATTTTTATTTTATTTTTTGAATATAAGACCTACAAAATATCTTAAAAGAAAAAAATTCTGTCTGAAATTTTTATTAGGATCGAACTACCTTAAAGTAGTACAGTATATTATTATTCTTCATTTTACCTTTGAAAACAGTAAAATTGTTAAATTATTTACTTGAATGTAAGAGATGTATTTTTGAAGGATGCTTACAATTTGCCAAAATCAGCAATTTCTTATCTTTTCCAATACTTATATATCATCAGGTTTTGCTTTCAGTTTATTATATCTTCAAAGTTTTGGCATTGTTAATGACAGTACTGTCAAATATATTATGAAATTGTAAGAAGTAAAGTGGATATATGTCTGAGTGCATTGATAAAATATGTGTTATAGGTCTCCTGTGTTATTTTCTATCTGATTAGTGTTTGAAGTTCTTAATCAGTACACTTAGAATGTATCAATATATAAGTATCAAGTGTCATCAATTTTGTTAGTTGTCAAAATTTCAAAAACTTTTTATAAAATGTAACAGATTTTTGTGTAAATTATATATTTGATAGATGCAGATTTTTGTTATGTTGCTCTGGTCCCTTAAGGACATTATAATTATTAATCTTATTTTGGTGCAAACAAAGTTATTAAGCTACAAAATATGGCATTGTTTCAAGCAAAGTAGACACAATATAACAAAATAAAGTTTTTAGAAATATTGCATTGCAATGCTTTCTAATGTCATGATCCTGTCAGTTGAAATGCACTATGAAGAAAAACAGGTGCTTCAATTTGAAAAACCAAATTGACCAAAATCATATTTTGGAATATAAACAATGAGTTTATAGTGAGAAAATAAAGTAATTCAAACAGATTTGAAAGAATTTGTTAATCGAGGAAGCAAGACTTAGGGATAGCGTTTCTGGCTGTGGCGGTTTCGTCAACAATGCAAACTATTGTGAATTAACAAGCTTTTGTTAGTTGTAGGTCCATAGTATATGATATGAAGTTGCATTATTATGGGTACAACTCAAATCCCTACTTCGATTATGGCCCTAGCTGGCCCCTTAGTCATGCATGAACAATCACATTAATTTTTTAGCAAGCAGTTTGAACAGCCTATACCAGTAGACCTAAGCCCTTGATATTTGACATGCTGTTGCGTCTTGGGGAGTACATAACGATTCCACGCCCGAATGGTGGCCCTAGCCTCTTAGTGATGCATGAACGATCACATTAAGTTTTTAGCAAGCAGTTTGTACAGCCTATACCAGTAGTCCTAGGCACTTGATATTTGACATGCAGTTGCGTCTTGGGGAGTACATACCGATTCCATGCCCGGATGGTAGCCCTGGCCCCTGTAAGTCACACATGAACGATCACATTAAGTTTTTAGCAAGCATTTTGTACAGCCTATACCAGTAGTCCTAGGCACTTGATATTTGACATGCAGTTGCGTCTTGGGGAGTACATACTGATTCCATGCCTGGATGGTGGCCCTGGCCCTTTAGGCACGCATGAATGATCACATTAAGTTTTTAGCAACCAGTTTGTACAGCCTATACCAGTAGTCCTAGGCACTTGATATTTGATATGCAGTTGCGTCTTGGGAAGTACATACTGATTCCATGCATAAATGGTGGCCTTGGCCCCTTAGTCACACATGAACAATCACTTAAAGTTTTTAGCAAGCAGTTTGTACAGCCTATAGAAGTAGTCCTAGGCACTTGATATTTGACATGCAGTTGCGTCTTGTGGAGTACATACCGATTCCATGCCCAGATGGTGGCCCTGGCCCCTTAGTCACGCATTAATGACCACATTAAGTTTTTAGCTAGCATTTGTACAGCCTATACCAGTAGTCCTAGGCACTTGATATTTGACATGCAGTTGCGTCTTGGGGAGTACATAACGATTCCACACCCGAATGGTGGCCCTAGCCCTTAGTCATGCATGAACGATCACATTAAGTTTTTAGCAAGCAGTTTGTACAGCCTATACCAGTAGTCCTAGGCACTTGATATTTGACATGCAGTTGCGTCTTGGGGAGTACATAACGATTCCATGCCCGAATGGTGGCCCTAGCCCCTTAGTCATGCATGAACGATCACATTAAGTTTTTAGCAAGCAGTTTGTACAGCCTATACCAGTAGTCCTAGGCACTTGATATTTGATATGCAGTTGCATCTTGGGGAGTGCATACCGATTCCATGCCCTGATGTTGGCCCTGGCCCCTTAGTCACACATGAACGATCACATTAAGCTTTTAGCAAGCAGTTTGTACAGCCTATACCAGTAGTCCTAGGTACTTGATATTTGACATGCAATTGCGTCTTGTGGAGTACATACCGATTCCATGCCCAGATGGTGGCCCTGGCCCCTTAGTCATGCATGAAAGATCACATTAAGTTTTTAGCAAGCAGTTTGTACAGCCTATACCAGTAGTCCTAGGCACTTTATATTTGGCATGCAGTTGCGTTTTGGGGAGTACATACCGATTCCGTTCCCAGATGGTGTTCCTGGCTTCTTAGTCATACATGAGTGATCACATCATTTTTTTTCCAAGGAAATTGTAAACACAGTTAAAGATTATATTTTATTTTTATTGCTGCTGCAGAAGATCAATGTGCAAATTAAGGTGATGCAGGGGCGGGCGAGACATATCCTGTGTCCACAGTTTATTATAGCAAAATAAAAATAGTAAATAAACAACAAGAGGGGGTAATGTACCAAGTCTACTTAAATGTTTGAAAGCAACCTTTCTATTAGGGCTTTAAGCACTTTGATTTGGTTGAAACAGTTACCCTATTTTTATCTAAAACTGTTTGAGGGAAAGATATTGCCAGAGTAATTTGTCTTTTTCATATCTGTATGGCTTATTAATTCATAATTTCAGGTCACAAAATTGATCTTTTATTCCCTGCCACACATATATACTGGCAAGGTATTATGTGATACCCTTATTCGTGTCTCGTCCATACCCTGAAGGTTTTCTTCTGATAACTTGTGAAAGAAATACCATACTTTCTTCAAACTTGGTATGAAAGTTGTTTACCATGAGACTCACGCCAAGTGCAATTTTGGGTCCAGGCGTCCAGGTGGTTCAAGATTTCTGCCTCTTGAAGCTTTGAAGTTTTGTGAATTTTTAGGAGTTTTTTATCAAAATAGCATACTCTCTTTAGACTTGGTACGTAAGTTGTTTACCACACAACTCAAGCCAAGTTCTATTTGATGTCCAGAGGTCCTAGTCATTGTGGAGTTATGTCCCTTGAAACTTTGAATTTTTGCTAATTTGGGGGTTTCCGACTGATAACTATTGTGAACAAAAACTGTCTTCAAACTAGGTTTGTAAGTCAACTAGCAACAATTAAATTAGGCCAAGTTCAATTATGGGTCCAAAAGGTCCAGGCATTCTTGAGTCATCCTCTTGAAACTTTTTAATATTATGAATGTTTGGTCTTTGGACTGATAACTTGTGAATGAAATAAGGTCTGACCAATTCAATTTTGGTCCAGAGGTTTTAGTGGTGCTGGAGTTATGCCCCTTGAGACTTTTTCCAAAAATATGTGGCAGGGCATCATGTAATGCACTATTACTGTTTTATTTCATTCTTTGATTGTTTTAATTTTGGTTACTTGGTCCATCAGTTGCCATAGTTTGTTAATGCTTTATGTCAATAAGTTGCCTGTATTAAACCAGTTCCTTCATTCATTTTCCCACCAAATTTTAGTTCTTCTGACCAAAAGGTTCAGTGTATAAGCTCTCTTGCCATTGCTTAAAATATACTACCTAATCCCAACTTTAAAAGGTTGGTGTATAGATAGTCTTTTTTCTGCCAACACATTTGCACCTACTTCACTTCTCTTAAACAATCAAAGCCACCAAATGTACAAAGATAGTCAAAACCATTCCTGAGGCATGGCTGAAGGAAATATGATAAGCATCTATATCACACTGCATTTCCTGTCTATAACCTGAATTACATTTATATTCCATTGAACAGCTCTATGGACTAAAGTATGTGAAAACTTAAAAACTAAAAGTAACCATTTTTGATTCCACCACCATGTTTTCATGTAATGACGCTGTCGTCAATTTCCATGACAACTTATACCCTGATAGTTTTCCTGATGTATGTTGACATTTAGGGAATGTCATCCAATCAAAAGCAAGCTTTCATCTGTAAACCAGAATATATAGCGATGTAAGGAAAATATTTCACTTGTCAAGTGCATGTATTGGAATGAGGGGATCAATCTGCTTCTACCTTTTTCAAAAACATTGCAATGAATATTCAACTATAATTACCTGGTCATTTAAATCTACATCTACTCAGGTGTGACCACACAGTTTACCTGAGATTTGTCTATTAGGGCGCATTACTTTTCCGCAAATTTTTCAAATGTTAATTATTACGTTTCCGCAAACTGAAAATTTACGTTTGCGCAATTTTATGCATTACGTTTCCGAAAATTTACCTGGTTATTCATATAGCTTTCATTACAATTTCAATATGATTTATAATGATTAAATAAAATTGACAAAAAATATGATCGTCGGCTTTGTGCATGAATGTACTGATTTTGTTTTGGTTATTGGGATTAGCTTGAATAAGACTTCACTGATAAATCCAGTTAAGATTTTGAACATGTTTACCTTAGAATTTGAAATACAAATATGATGTGAACATAATGGTCAGATATGTTCTCTTTTAACCCACAAAAATAAACTTCTGAAAAAAAAGTTTTGATAAATATCAATACAACAAATACTTGTTTGCTCTGATAGTATGTGTTTCTTTTTAATATTGTATGTAATACTTTTGTACAAAATATATTGGGAATAATGTAGAAAAAAAGAAAAAAATGTTTAACGTTCAAAATTAATGGGATCATGTAGCGGTCGTCTTTATGATTATTTTTTAATTGTATAAACTAAAAATTGTGAATATAAAGTCGCAAACTATTTTACAAAGGTGAGATACCTCTTTTGCGGAAACGAATTTTTTTTCGGAAAAGTAATATATATTTTTTGCTGAAAGGTAAACTTTTTTTTCCGGAAACGTAATATATTTTTTATCGGAAACGTAATGCCAATTTGCGGAAATGTAAAATGCCAGTCTATTAGTATGTATTGCAAAAGTAAACATGGTCACACCTGAGCACTATACATTTAAGTGAAGAAGTTCTGGACAAGTGAAAAAAGTGGCTTCAGGTGTTTTTCAAATAGGTAGAAGAAAATTTTAAAATTGATTGAGAAAAACGTTTTTAAAAATGACCACTGTTAAAGTAGATTGACTATAAAAAAAAACTCAATGGTAGTAAACGGTAAACAAACATTGACATTTTGACTGTATATGTTGTTTATAAGAATTTGATAACAACAACATTGACATGCCAGTCTTTAATCCATCATGGTTATTTGGAATGATTGTTTTGGAGGATAAGTGTTTTGTTGTTGATTTGTTTAATAATTTATATTACATTTGAGACCTGAATACACAGAAAAACAAATATGATGTATCTAGAGGTTAACTTTGTCATGCAACATTGCATGATGTTTGTTACATCATCGTAGGTAATAAACAATTGATTTCTGTCTGTAACTGCACCACTATTGGTCGCTGTTTGTCGTTTGTTTCTAAACAAGAACATTTTACCTCTTTAAAGATGCTGTAAACCATGGCAGCTAACAGCTTGTCGATTGTACAGTTTTTGATTGTGAAATATGGCTGGGCAAAAAAGATTGTATAATTTGATTTCTTACGACAGAATAGGGCATTCTGTAAAACCAGAAATATTTGGGAGATTAAATTTTATTTGTTTCATCATGTTCATGGATAAGAGTAATTAATGAAATCAAATCTCCACAAATTTAATTCTACGAATATTAATTATTTCTTTGATATGATTTCCCCATAAAACCGTTGTAAAAATAAAATGCTTATTTTTTTTATCCCAACAAAAATAAATGTTTATACTGGAATTAATTAAGTTGAACAGCTGATTTCCTTCTAAATATTATCAGTACTTGGGATGCTTAAACTGAATGCCAGTTACCTCCCTTGCCTTGCAATAATTCAAATATCAAACATAATTTACTCAGTAAACATAAAATTCTTGATCAAAGGGAAAAAAAATAATTGTAGAATAATTTGTTGAAGAGTCCATCACTCCTACATAACATGAATAATTATATCCTCTTCACCATATCTTATTATTTAACTGTTAAATAACAGAAATAGTATGTTAATGTAAATATTTGTAGTATAAATATCAATAATAATTTAACTGTAACACTTGAACAATTATTGTCTGTCCTAGAACATTGAAGGTATAGAGGTTTATATACCAACAATTATCATTCTATGAAAATAATTTGAAAAAGAAAGAACAAAAACATAAGAACTATCCAGGACACTGCAGTACTTCTTACATGTATAAATCACTGATTCTGACCATACAACTTTTGTGTCAGTTTAGTGTTGTCTCACGTGTTTCAAATAGCGGACCAGTGGCAAGGGCAGCAGTAAAAATTAGAAATTATGAGGAATTGTGATGCTTATGTTTGTTGCAGGTCCATAATATTTGATGTGCAGCAGAAAGTGGTAGTGCAAACTGAACATTCTCACAGTATTAGTAGTCCTAAGCCACTTGAAACTTGACATGCAGTTGAGTCTTGAGGAGAACATACAGATTACACACCCAGTCAGGTGGTGGTCTTTGTCCCTCAGTCATTCAGTTAGGTTTTTCACGGGCAGTCTATATTAGTATATCCCCGGTGAATGGCCCAACAATTTGCAAGAACAGTCCTGAAGGTTTAAGACCTATATTTCTTGATGGCAACTGCTGTTGTAAATTACGGTACATATTGAGCAATGCATCCCTCAAACAAGACGCATTCTGTGACCACAGTTTTTCTGGTATTTTTGTCATACTCTAATTTAGACTTTATAAAAGCACCAACTGTTGCAAGTCAAAACCCCCACAATACAAGAATTACAAACATGTAAATCTTTGTTTCATTATCATGATTATGATTACTAGGTGTTTAGTAGAGGGGGACCACAAACTTAGGTCAGATAATGTACATGGCACTTTTTGTCTTGTCTCTATTTTCACTTTCATTTTATTGTTTTTACAGGTATAGTTCATGAAAACCCTAGAATATTATCAGATGGAGAAAGTGAAGAAATCTCATCAAATCCTAGTAGCAGGGAGGACGTTGTCTCGGCTGTCCGATTACGGAATCGACAGAGGAGATATAGTCAGGTAAATTGTCAGTGTTTGACTTTAAGGTTAGATTATGTGTATACAATGGTGTACTAGCAGTAGGGATACTAATTTTCTCACTTTTGAGACACAGCAGTTCCTATTTTTAGCGGTTTGAGATTTCCTTGTCTTACACTAGTGTAAGACAAAAAAATCACGTGCAGGTTACCGGCAACTATTGTGTTTGCACATTAAGGGTCTGTAGTCTACATCTGTCCTCATTAGTGATCATTATGTGTTATAGAATTGTTATATAATTTTAAGTAAAATTTTTCAGGAAAATACAAGAAAAATCGTCTTTTGAAATATGGCACCCTCGGGTATACATTCCTGATTTTATGACGTTACAAAAAGGAACATAACTCCATGTGTAAACAGACGAAAAAGGGGCGACATTTTTGTGTGGATTATAGTATATTTTTGGGTGAATACAGTGAGATATAAAATCAAACACCAGTGGAAGTGCGAGACTAGAGAATCTCAGACACCCTCGGTTAAGATTTCAATCATCTGGGACTCAGCAAGCTTCGTCCGAGACTGGAAATCTTACCCTTGGGTGTCTGAGATTCTCCTGTCTCGCACTTCCCCTGGTGTTAGATTCTTAATGTCTTAGCTGTCTTTATTACTTAGTTGTTTGAATCTATATGCTGTCAAAGGCTACAAGTTGGGAAAAATGAGTTTCATAAACCAGCTGTGTTAAGTTTTAAGTTGAAATGTTCAACACTTATGCTATGTGCTAAGATCAGATATTATCTTGCAGTCCCTTCTTATACAATACTAAAGTTAATGTGGATTAACACCAGTTCAGGACATTAATCTATTGTGTAGAATATTAAAACTGTAAAGGTTAATCCATATTAGATTTATTCATTTAACTAAGTGACTTACAGACTACTTCACAGAGAGTTTGATTATGTAGTATTACCCTGGTGTATAAATAATGTTTAAGTAAGATCCTTAATATGTTGATTGTTCCTTTGCTATAAAAATTCTATTAATATAATAGGCATGAATTGTTATGTAGGAGGCAGTGATTTACCAAGTTTCCCAGTTAAACATATGTCCTATTCTCACTGGTGAAAATAAAAAATTCTTTTCACTATAGAATTCGACATCATAGATCAGAATTTTGCCATGAAATAAATAATCCACAATTACACAATGGCTCGAACTGCTATAACTCGAACACATTGGATGTCAGGAACCCTTTACATGGTTTATCTGGACCCTTCATTTCAATTTTAACACAGTTTGACCTTGATAGCTCAAACACCCCTCTAGTTTGAACTGTTTTATCAGTCCCTTGCATGTTCTGACCATCCAAGTTTGACTGTAGATTTGCTTCTAATGCTGCATTCAGGCCTACATAAATGCACATCTACATTTCCGATGCTGATCACATATATATTGCATTTGAACACAACATTGCAGATCTCTTTTTGAGTAAAGCATGAAATAATATGTATTAGTTTGATGTGCATCAAATGTCAATCAAATCGAATAATGTGTGAATGCATAAGTGTAAAAGATATTCAAATAAAAAGCCTGAGAATATCAGTAAAACATCACACCATGACATCAATCCTATTGCAATTCGGCACTCATAATATTATTATTGGTCTTCATCAAGGTTGATTATAGTTATACTGCAGGTATTCTTGTTCAATGATTAGAAAAAATGTTTTTGATTTTTTATCAATTCATATTTTTACCTGATGATAACTCAAGTTTTGTTGATGGTTTTCTTTGCCACTGCTATAGTTTTGTCATGTTCTTATTCATTTTTAGCTCACCTAAGGAGATACAAAAGTGAATGGGTATATGTGCTATCCTTAGCATTGAAGTTAGAGTCAGCATCTGCTTTGGTCAGGAAGAATCATTTCCCGCTATAGAAACATGTCCCACATCAACCATATTTCTATTCATGATGCTCCTAGGTATAAAAGCTGCAATGAGTTTTTTGTATGCTGTCCGTGACATACATTTTACACATGAGAGACTTCAATAGGTAGAGGGGTTCTAGTCCATTCCAGCTTACTAACATGTTCATGTCAATCATATTGGTATGCATGATGAACCTTGGGATAAAAGCTTCAATGTTGTTTGTGACCTACATTTTATACATGAGCGACTGAATTGAGTAGAATGGCTAGTCAGTTCCCTGCCTACAGACATGTTCCACATCAACCATATTTGTATGCATGATGCACCTTAGGATAAAAGCTTCAATGTTGTTTGTGACCTACATTTTATAGTACTGAATTGAGTAGAATGGTTAGTCAATTAACTGCCTACAGACATGTTGCACATCAACCATATTGGTATGCATGATTCATTTTGAGATGACAGCTGCAATGCATGGATGTAGCAATGTTAGATATTTAGCAATGAATTGCACTCAAAACAATGACCCTCTTGAACTTACTATGAGGTATGAGTAAAGCTCACTGTTGAGGGACGTAGTGGTTACTTGAAGATGAATAACAGTAATAGAAGAATTGTTCCATTGCTACTTTTCATTGTATTTATAGAATTGGTTAAAATCCAATCCTGCTTGCTGACATGCCCCTGACATCAACCGTATTAGTATTCACCTCAGGATGAAAGCTGCAATTCATGCTTTGGATTCTGTCTGTGACCTACATTTTATGCATCAATGACTTGGTTTATAAGAATGGTTCAAGTCCATTCCCTCTTACAGAGAGACATGTCCCACATCAGCCAAATTATTATTCATAATGCATCTTGGAATGAGAGCTGCAATGCATGCTTCAAATTCATCTTGTGATCATTTTATGCTTGAAGACCTTTGTTAAGAGGAATGGTTTAATCCATTTGTATTGGATTCTTATTGACATAAGCTGATTGATTTGGAGATTTACCATCCAGGCTGTAAAGGGTCAAATGGGCAAAAATTGTACCTCTTTGCTACATTCTTGATGTAACATGCTGTGGTCGTGCCATGTGTAGTTAGCATGGTTGTTCATTGTCAAAGCCATGAGTTTTACAGTGATATAGCTCTTTGTTTTGGAGTTTATAGTTACAGCAGCTTTTTATATTGAATGTTTTGTTGCTATACCATAGCTCAGGGATTAACAAAATATGATTGTAAGATTTCTGTAGGATTGTTTGCCAATGATGATGAGATTGACTTGTCAAACCTTGTGGGGGAAATTATCACCTATCATTATATTAAATTCAATATCTTGGTTGTCTTGTGTTAAATCAAAATGGAGAGATAATGTTCTGGGAAAAAAAATTAATCTCCATGTCTGCTGTTATAGTTTTATGAGGATTATACTACTGGTTATATACAAATAACTGACAAAGTCTTAATTACATGGTATTTAGTTAATGATACTTAGCATGAGATTGATGAGTAGTTAACCTTAGTTCAACTCCTACTATAATTCTCCACATAGCTTCCTGAAAGTCATTGACCAAGACATTGTAGCTTACATGTCTCCAGCACTGCATAGTTCTTCATTGTCTGTCTGTCTGTTTTACAGTAAAAAAGTATAAAATAAAAATCTACAATAAAGTGATTGGTCAGTGTGAGCTATTTTCATCACTTGGCGTCCATCGTCCGACGTCTCTCTGTAAACTTTTCACATTTTCATCTTCTTCTCTGAAACCACTGCAGCCGGTTGGTCAGGCAAAAATTATCAGCCCACAGGACTGAATATCAGGTAAAAAATAAGCCATGAAACTGTAGGTCCTGTAAATTTATCTTCTGTCTGGCAGCTTTTCCTTATTTGCCTGACCAAATATCCTGCAAGGCCTCTGGACTTTTCGATTTGTCAAGTTGCTGCCAGCATGGAACTTCGGTTTAACATTGCAGGACCCTATAGGAAAATCACATTTTAATCTTCTCCTCTGAAAGCACTGAAGCAAATTCAGTCAAACTTTACAGGAATGTTGTATGGAAGGTTCTTTACAAAGAGTGTTCTTTTCTTTCAGATCCAACAAAAAACATGGCCACCAGCTCGGAACATAGGTTTAACATTGGACCCTATGGGAAAATTACATTTTCATCTTCTCCTCTAAAGCCAATGAAGCAAATTCAACCAAACTTTACAGGAATGATATATGGAAGGTGCTTTACGAAAAATTGCTTATTTCATTTTGATATGGCAGCAGGCATGAAACATAGTTTTACATTGGGCCTAAGAGAACATCATCTTCTATTAAACTATATTCCAGCATATTCAAGTAAACTGTATTGGAAATATGTATAGCAGGTTCTTTGCAAATATTACTCATTTCAATAGGATTAGACAAAAAAACACAAAACATTATAGACCCAATTAGTAAAAAACATCATTTTGGGTCATGCATTGCATAGAAGCATTTTGTCAGGTTAGCGATACAGGCTCAGTCTCTGAGCCTCTAGTCTTGTTTCTGTTAGGCCAACACAACATATAGTTAATCAATTGACCTGATGAATGTCACTGTGGTTGTTTATATGTTGTGATTGTTTTGTCAGGAAATGGATGACAGTAGTTATAAGAACACTTCACCAGTTCATTTTATGTTTGTTAAGGAACCCATTTCCATGAGAAAAACAGCATGGATGTAGCATTACTTGATCAATGAATTCTGCTCAAACAGGTGCTAGGGACTGTCTTGAACTTAAGGCCAAGTTACATGGCAATACAAGTTGCATGCGTCTTGAAGCATGATACAAATAATGCAGTGTAAATTATACATTTTTGTGTAGCATGCGACTTTTTGAAGTTGCATGATACACAATTTGAGATAGGACATGTTCTATTTCGTGATACAAGTTGCATGTGTCTTTTTTATTTCAACCAATGAAAACCGTATAAGAGAGGTCAGAAAAGGTTGCATGCGACTTTTACACACCGTGTAAACGCAAATGTAATGTGATACAAAAGTTGCCTGCCTCAAAATGCAAGCAACTTGTAATACCATGTAAACATTTAATAGTTGCATGCTTCAAGACGCATGTGACTTGTATCGCCGTGTAAATGAGCCTTTACTTTTAGGATTGAGCAAAGATTGTTGAAGGCCTCATGGTGACTTCAAGATGAAGAACAGCAATAAAAGCATTGTTCCATTGCTTGGTTTTTATCATATACAGTAGAGCTTCAATGGCTCGAAATGCAATAACTAGGACACCATGGATGCCGCGAACCCCTTTTTGGTCCTTTTGTTCAAATTTAAACATAGTTCGACCTTGATATTTCAAATATCCCATTGGCTCGAACTGTTTTCAATGGTCCATTGGGTGTTCAAGCCTTAGAAGTTTGACTGTACTCGTATAGAGAGTCTGTCTCTTGAGCTTCTACCCCATATCATTTTAATATTTATTTTACCTTTGTCGTCCATCATTCTTTTGTTCTCCAACAAGCAGTTTTCCGCGAGATATTAACTTGATATCAATGTTGAGATAACCATAATGAATTTTTAGTCATGATTGACTCATTCCAGAATCTCTAGTTGAAGTTAAACCAACATCCATTTAAGATGAATGCCACCAGGGAACAAAATTTCACTTTGGCCTTGTGGAAACACATTCAAAGATTTGATTAGAATCAAACTTGGTTGCAAAAGACTTTTTATGGTCTCTTTTACCAAATTAGACTGGCAGATCTTTATCCTGTTGATTAAAAGTTTTTACCATGTATCATAGATATCTTATATTTACATATAAAATAAACAAAGTGAACCATTGCCTGCTATGTCTCTGATCGGAAGATTCCCGGGAAGTGGATACCTTAATGGTATGCAGGGTTGTTATTTATGAACATGATAATGTGTAGAACGAGTAACAACAACACTGCCACAGGAATGCAGGTTAATTTTTATTGTTCATCGACGTGTTTCGACGCTCATGGCGCCGTCATCAGGATACATAAATACAAAAAAGGTTTACTGAAGTACTAAATTCGGGAATGTAAATATAACGTCACAATGGATAAAGATTGTCAGATACAAACCGGAAATAACTTAAACATATTTCCCTATCAATTTATAGTGTTCATTCAATGTTCAAAACAATGGTAATTATAGATAAAAGAATAAATCTAATGTTCTGAATTAAGATTCATATTTATCTAGTTCCAAAATATTTCGGGAAGTTCATCTCAGCAAGGTATATAATATGAAATTATGTTTAAGAAACAGTGAGGTCAATAAAGTACAAAAATATTTGTCTAAACGGAATTGGCATTTTTTTTTTTTTTTAACATCATCCAAAACGAACACCCTTCCTTTAGTCCCTACCACTTCAGTTGGCTTCCCCCTGTTGGAGCCGGACAGCTGAGGTACTGCTCCCAACTGCATCGGCAACTCAAGGAAGGTTCATGTCACAAATAAAAGGAATGTTGTATCAACAGGTTAAGATTTCTGGAACAGTGTCAGTAATTGTTCAACATGGGGTGGTACTCTTCTGTCCAAATTCTAGTTGCGCATTTTGCCCATTCTAAAAGAAATTCGGGAGTTGTATCGGGAACTTGTGGTTGGATAAGGTATCCACTTCCCGGGAATCTTCCGATCAGAGACATAGCAGGCGTTGGTTCACTTTGTTTATTTTATTTAACTAAAGTTTACGTGAACCCTTGCATCCCTCTGGGAACCGCCGTTGTTGTTACTCGTTCTACACATTATATTTACATAGTTGAAAATCAGAGCAATTTCGCTTTGAGACTCTTTAATGTAGAGGTGTATTAGACTGCTTTATGGTGACCTGATAGTCCAGTTGAGCAATGCAGGCTCTTGGCATCCTTTTGTTCCTACTCTTGCCACTGTCACTTTCACATTATATTCAATAACCTATATTTAACCATGAAAAATCAACTCTGACAATTTGGGCCATATGTGTTAATTCTGTGCAAATTCATAATCATAATTCAGACCAATGCATACGAAGTGAATGGGGCTGTTTTGTTTCTGTATATATATGTATTATGTTATTGAATGCTTCAACATAAAAGTCATATATAACCTTACAATCCTTCTCTTACATAATTAATTAGATCTCTATAGAAAATCTAATTCTTACATCATAGTTGTCATAGAAACACGATGAAGATTGATTGTGCTTTGTTTAAACTTGTAAAATTTGTCAAAAAGTGAGAAGTTAAATGATAATTTTTTGTTAATTGGACAGTTTGGATCGTTTCTGTCAAACTTGATTAATTGCTCCTCAGGAAAATTACTCGAGCTGAAAGCATTATGTATGTACATATGATTTTAGGATATTTCTTGCTAAAAATGTAGGAACATGAGATTTTTACAGACCTACAGAAATGTTATGGTAATCTGCTGTCTCTTTTAATCTGACTATCTAATGGCTCTGTTGGTAATGTAAGTCTATACAACGGGATTGTATGGCAAAAGTGTATCCTTGGAAGTCACTATATTATATTAAAAACAAATCATATACTCTTTTGATATTCTCTGTATAAGTCCTTTTCTTCACTGGTGCTAATTTTGGCTATTTTTCCTGCTTCAAAAGTAATATGCATATACCCTACAGAAGTAACATATTTTGAAATTACCTCCCTTGTTTAAATTTTCATTTCAGATAATTTTTACATTATATATACCATTCTGAATTTTACATTCAAGACGGATGCTAAATAAAGAGAAATTGGTCCCCTTCATGTGTTTTTAGTAAAATATTTGAAAAGATTTGTCCAAATTTTAAAATGTTTTTGCACAATTAATGAAAAATACCCACCAGAGCATAAATTACGGAATCAAAATGGTAGTATACTACTGAAACACCTTTAAATCAGATAAAAATCACAATATCAGCAAAAAATTTACAGTTAACAAGATTAAGAGAAAAGGCATGAAAGGTTTTGTTTTGCCTTTCAGAACTTATATTTCATTAATTGTCTCAACTTTATATTAAAATATAACTCTTTAGCCCCCCCCCTTTCAAATCAAGCTACTTTTGTGCTGACACATCATTCTAAAAATCCAGCAGTGAGGAATTTGGTTTTTCATCACACTATACAGAAATTGCATACCAAGCTGTTACTTGAGAACCATTAGATTTAAACTAAACCCAGCTTAAGAAATGCCCACCATTAGATATAAACTAAGCCAGGCCAAGTTTTGTGTGTGTGTTTATCCACATCCAAGATTGCTGCCATTGAAAACATAGGGTAACATTGGACCCTATGAAAAACATTCAAAAATCATCTGAACTAACTTCACTAGCTTGAATAAAACTGAAATTACATCTTCCTGGGAGCCTCTAGTTAAAGGTGTTTTTGTGGCCTAAGACCTCAAACATTTGCAATAGTATGTATAGTAATTATCTGGAATATTATCCATCATGTAATCAGACATAATAACAGAAAAAAGGGCACCTGTCCTGAAAAATAATTAAAAAAAAACATCAATCCGAGTAGATTAAGGAGTTCTAAACATGTAATATTTTACATTAATTGCCTTAAAAAGTTTTATTGTTGAAAATTAACTGAAAGTGGTAATAATTTTTTCTCAGCCAATCGCAACAGCATTTTAAATTTCCATATTATAAATCTTCTAGAAAGAAACTGTAAATTCAGTATGGTAATTGCAATTTCATTATAGAGTTTTTATCTAGAATTGGTTTGTAACAATAATGGATTTCCGGCAGATATTGTTCTACACAGAAATGTAATTATAATATTCAATGCATGGAGTGTTGACAAAATTATAAGATAATAAGATAATGGATCATCTTCATCTGGTGTCCTAACATCACATCATCCTACACACATTAATCTACTCTATGATCTTATGGTTCTCTATAATGAATTAATCTTGACTAATGATAACTTTGGTTGATTGAAGCTTATATATTCTATAGAAAACCCTTCTACAGAAGACATAATCCATTAAATATAAAACCTAAAAGGAAATGTTCTATTGTCAATTGTTTAAATTCTACAGAATAACCAGGTCAGAGACTTACTAAGTCTAACCCTATTTAGAAAATTGTAAAACTGGGGATTCATAGGAAAAGAAAGCAATTTGAAATCATGTTCTCAGAAATTTGAGCTTTGTGATATGTTACCTTTTCCAAGCTCACCTAACAAGATTATGTGTTACCCCTGACATCAGCATTCAGTATGTTAGATAGTTTTAAATCCATGTCCCATATCAACCATTTGTCTGTCTGTGACCTTACATTTAATTAAGGCATGAACCACTAGTTCAGGTAGGATGGTTCAAGTCGATTCCCTCTCCAGTACTGAAATGTCAGACATCGACCATATTGGTATGATGATGCATTTTGGGATGGCAGCTGCAATGCATGTTTGTATGCTGTCTGCAACCTATATTTTATGCTTGAACGACTTAGTGAAGTCCATTTCTAAGCAGGAAACTGTTACTATAAATAGAACAAAGCAGCGAAATTCTTCAATAGATGATGAGTATAGTAAGATCTACAATGGAATTTTAAAAGTAAATGGAATCTCCCATATTGGAGTTACTGCCCTTTTGTCATTAAATCTTCAAGTTCTTTATAATATTTGTTATCTAAATTACTTTTCTAAAGTGAAGTTGATGGTAAGTCAACATAACTTGGTATATAATTTGATCCCTTAATTAAACCTGATTCAGATACGAAGTATTCAGATTCCCCCTAACAGTACCTTATATTTAATGTATTTTATATTTTACACCCAGATTTAGGTTCAATACAAATATAAACTGAGGTTCATTACCAATATAAACTGTTTTTGTTTCTGCCTTGAGTTGTTTCTGTCAGAATCATATGTTGAATATAAAAAAAAATGATATTTTGTAATATACATGGTGTAAATGAAAACTGCAGGTTACTATGATGAAATAAAAGAAGAATTTTATTCAATTTAAAGTAGATTGTTTTGCAAACATGTTTGTAAGAAAATTCCTTTATTTTTAACTTGGCAAAATGTTCTAGCAATAATTGTAAATTGTTTTGGCAAGAGATTTCTGTTATAAAAGTTAATTTTACCTTGAGTGTTAAATACAAGTAATGGATAAATTTCCTGCAGATGTTTAATTGTTAGACTTACATAAAGGATTACTTTTCTAAATTGATACCACTTAAAGATGAAGCTATCAATGGATTAAAACATTTTTTTTCAATGTGGATACTAACATTATAAAACATGGGGGTTTCAAATGTTCGACTTGAAATGACTTCTAGTAAGGAATTAGATAAACATGAGGACAGAAGATATTTGAAATTTTACAAGGTATGCCATGTTTATTGATTGTTTCAATGACAGGATATTGCTTTATGTAGTGGCAGGATATTTATCTTATGACATCTCAAAAGTAGTACCATTAGTAGTCAATATCTGGTACAAATCACATGTTTACTGCATGGGAAATATAGGTCAATGTCAAGTCAGTATCTGGTACAAAAGTTATCACATGATTACTGCCTGGGAAATATAGGTCACTTTCAAGTCATTATCTGGTACAAAAGCTATCACATGTTTACTGCATGGGAAATATAGGTCACTGTTAAGTCAGTATCTGGTACAAAATGTATCACATGTTTACTGCATTGGAAATATAGGTCACTGTTAAGTCAATATCTTGTACAAAATGTATCACATATTTACTGCATGGGAAATATAGGTCACTGTTAAGTCAATATCTGGTACAAAAGTTATCACATGTATAATGCATGGGAAATATAGGTCACTGTCAAGTCAGTATCTGGTACAAAATGTATCACATGTTAACTGCATGGGAAATGAAGGTCACTGTCAAGTCATTATCGGATACAAAAGTTATCACATGTTTACTGCATGGGAAATATAGGTCACTGTTAAGTCAATATCTGGTTCAAAAGTTATCACATGTTTACTGCATGGGAAATATAGGTCAAGTCGGTATCTGGTACAAAAGTAATCACATGTTTACTGCATTGGAAATATAGATCATTGTTAAGTCAATATCTGGTTGGAGAGTTATCACATGTTTAATGCATTGGAAATATAGGTAACTGTTAAGTCAATATCTAGTACAAAAGTCTTCACATGTTAACTGCATTGGAAATATAGGTCATTGTCAAGTCAATATCTGGTGAAAAAGTTTTCACATGTTTACTGCATGAGAAATATAGGTCAAGTCATCATCTGATACAAAAGTGATCACATGTTTACTGTATGGGAAATGCAGGTCACTGTTAAATTTTGTTTAAAACTAAGGAGTATCTCCCTCATGCATAGCCATGCCCTTAGCTAAATTTTGGCTTTTCTATGGTTATTTCTTCTCTATAAGCTTTTACAAGTTTTGGTTAATGGATTCTCAAATGTTTTGGTTTTATTTGCACTGATGAGACATAAGTTGTCGAAATGTGCATTTGCATAAAATAAATTAGCAGTAACTTCAGTATGTTGTTATTTAAGTTAACAAAAGTTATCACATGATTAATGCATGGAAAATATAGGTCAAGTCAATATCTGGTACAAAAGTTATCGCAAGTCTAACATGGGAAAGGTAGGTCACTTTCAAGTCAATATCCAGTACAAAATTTCTCACATGTTTACTGCATGGGAAATATAGATCAATGTCAAGTCAATATCTGGTGAAAAAATTATCCCATGTTTACTGCATTAGTAAATATAGGTCATTGTCAAGTCAATATCTGGTTCAAAAGTTATCACATGTTTATTGCAAGGGAAATATAGGTCAATTACAAGTCAATATCTGGTACAAAAGTAATCACATGTTTACTGCAAGGGAAATACTAGTATAGGTCAATTGGAGGGTCAATTTCAACTCAACATCTGGTACAAAAGTCTTCACATGTCTACGGCATGGGAAATATATGTAACTGTCAAGTCAATATCTAGTACAAAAATTATCTCATGTTTACTGCATAGGAAATATAGGTCACTGTCAAGTCGATATTGGGCAAAAAAGTTATCAAAATAATGTTTTGCTGCATTGTAAAAACAGTGTCATTTTTGCTCAGGGTAATAAAGTTTAGAAGGAATGGAATTTGTTTTTCCTTTTGAAAAATGCACCATTTGCTTCAATTGAAGTTAATATTTTGTAAAAGAAAATTATCTAATGTTCATTCCCCATCATATCTAGAACTAATGATATCAAATTTTCAAATGTAAGCTAAATGTGACTGTAAGTGAGTCACTGAATTATAACAATAGCAATAAAAAAATCTGTGTATATTCATTGTATATTAAATTTCTATACATGGTATATGTTACATTTGTACAGAAGTTTTTTGCTCTGCAGGTGACTATAACAACAATGAGAGACTTTTTGAGAATGGATTATCTCCCTGTAATAAGTTTAATTTTATATATAGTCGTAGGGAGGTTTTAAAGAGATATTGAAGAAGAATTATTTTGATTTCAATATCAAAAGGGGTTAATTGATATGTTAATTAAATTATCTCCCCTTTATAACTTGGTACAGGGAGATAACATAGATCTGTAAACTTCTTTCTTCTATGAAATGGGACTTTTTGTCAGCCTTGTTTGCCCTCTTTTGGTCATCATGTGTTAACTTTTTCAAAACTTCTCAAAGTACGCTGGAAGATCAGCATCCTGGCAAAATTAGGTCATTTTGACCTATATTTTCTGCTTGATTGATTTACATTCAAGTTTATGGTCAAGTTGAGATTTCAGTCACTACTCGTGGTAGGATAATGTAACCTTGCATATGTATGCATCTCTTATGTTATTTTAGTATCCAGTCAGAATTAGGTCACTTTGACCTATATTTTATGCTTTAGTGATTTCCATTCAAGTTTTCAGACAAGTTCAGATCTCAGTCACTATGCATGGTAGTAGCATAATACCTTGTAATGCATACATGTTAGGTGGCATAGCAGCATCCAGGCAAATCAGGTCACATTGACTTATATTTTCTGCTTGATTGATTTACATTCAAGTTCATGGATGAGTTAATATGTCAGTCACTATATGATAATATAAATTTCAATATGCATGCATCTCTAATCCTATGTCAATATACTGGCAAAATTGGGTTACTTTGACAATGTGCCTATCTTTAGCTTGTCAAAACATCTTGATAAAAAATTGCATCATTTATTTTTCATTTATATAAATTTACAACTATAAATATATTTGATCGCTTAATTTGTATTTTTGATTTTTACAGGAGGCTGCTAAGCGTCTTTCTCTCCCTGCTGACATGAGACTTCCTAGCCATAGATCAAGAACAAATTTAAGTAGTCCAGAGGGTCAGCTCAGTAGAAGATCTAGGAGAAAATCACTTGTAAGTAATTACATCTGATGCATTTGTATACTGTTTAATACAGTGAATGATTAGTATATGTATGGCTTGACAGTAAAACTTATCATCCAAAGGTGGTCTGTAAGTCTCGATCGTGTCGCACCGAGAATTTTCGATGAACTTGCAAATTGAAAATGTTTCCCACCAAAGCTTGAAGGACTGGTGTTCAAATTTTCGCTTGAAACATCATATGTTTTAAGGATAAATGTAACTTTTTTGGCATCATTTATTTACCAGGATGTTTCAAAATAGGCCTTATATTGAGGAAATCAACAAAATAATCATTTCTTTGACTAATGTATTGTGAAGCTGAACTGATATGATAAATAACTTTGGCCTAATTAGCCGGTTGGTCTAGGACACTTACTTTGTTCATTGATAGCATAAATAACAGCTAAACGTTTTTTTTTAGTTTTTTGTTAGTCATATGCCTTTAACCACTAGATTGAATTTAATCATAGAACTCTGTTAAAATTACCATTTGTAGATAATATTGCTACTCCTCTAGTACCATAAGGGTTCATTTATTAGCAACTGGTTCATCTATAACAAGACTAACAATCAACATCTCCTTCACATCTTGGTTTGCAGTTAAGATTGATAGGCATTGGTAAAAAGATGATGTTCAGAATTTTTTGTTCGAACATTTTTGTTAGCATTATATCACAACTAGTTTCTAATGAATCATAACCATCAAGGTCAAATTATGTAATGCTAAAATGTCAAGGTTATACCTTCAGGTGCATAATAATGTCTAAATGTACTGGAATTTTAGTCTTGACATTTCAAGTACAGATATACCTGAAGTCAGTAAATATTTATATCATTGCTTAAGTGTTTTCATTGACCATTGAGACATACATCATTTTCAGCACAGTTTTCATAATCCTTTACCAATATTGAAATAAGTTGATTGAAAGCATTTATCAATGAAACATGATCTACTTCAACTCAATACCTAGTCCTCAATCAGCTCTAGAAATTCTACATATTTCAAAAACAGCTTCTTCAATTTTCTTTTCAAGTGATAAACTTACGACATTTAGATATACAGCTTTTGGAGTGTGACCATTCCTACTAATGGAAAAACTCAGGTAAACTGAATTGTCACACCTGATCAGCTGTAGATTTAAATGACCAGGTTCATCAGCGGACGAAGCTGTTTTTGAATTAGGTAGAAGCAGCTTTTTAAAACTGATGGAGGAATACTATATGGATATTGCATGAATATTGGGAATATTGTCCGGAGTAGAATTTTATATTGCACGAGCTAACAATCAGAAGTAAAATGCATTGTTTTGTTATATATAAAAAAAATAACAGGATTTTTATGTCCAGTCATAGGAACTCACATGATACAGACAATAAATGAAGAAAATTATAATTTGAAAGTGTAATATTACGCTCAGATTATCGTTTTGTGACATAATCAGTCTGTGCCAAAAACTTTTTCATTCACTTGCCCTAAGGGGCTAGTAAGGTCCAGTGTTGTACTAGCCTGAACTCAATTTCACTGTCCCTTAAAGAAGATTCTTTATTAATAAGGTACAATTTTAACTAGCCCACCGGGCTAGTGACTTCAAATTTTTACTAGCCCTAAACTGATGTTACTAGTCTCGGGCGTAGGGCTAGTGGCTAAAGGCACAGACTGTATAATCACTGTTTTTAATGGGATATGGAAACAGTGAATTGGTTTCTACTTCCTTGTTTTTCAAACCTTTACCAATAAAAGTGAAATATGTACATGTTTGGTATTTGTTTATTGATTACATTGTACCAAACATAAACACTTTCATTTTGATTTCTCTGTTAATGCATTGTTTGCAAGTAAATAATGACAAATAATGCATATTTCAATTCGTACTATATATCTTAGTCATCTGGAAATTCACTGCGAAACCAATAAGTTGTCTTTCATATTTAAGTCAATAAACATATGAACGACTTAAAAGTGTGATAATTTCAACTTTCCTATCATTGATTTCTCATTCCTTAGTAGTCCTGTCCTTATTCTCTGGTATACAGCAATATGTACGATACAATATATGCTAGTATCCTCCTACAAAGACTTCTCAAACAGATATTTAGATCTTGCCAGAAAACCACTCATCCAAGGATATTAGAAGGAATGCTTGAAATCAACACTCTGTAAATTCTGTAGTCTCTATAGTTGGTTTACGTAACAGTCTTGCAACTTGCAACTGACATGTTCCACTAAACAAGATCTATCATTTTCGAATTGTCTGGAAATTAATATGGTGATTGAATTCATATACATTATAGTTGCATTTCAGTTGTTTTGTGTATATAATTTGCATAGTCAGTTTAGTTGATTTTCTTATCAATAAATCCCACACCCATATGATTCAACAAAATCTGATTACATGTATTGTAAATTGACACCCAAGTGAAAATAAAATGAATTTTATTCCATTCATCAAATACATTTACTGGATTATTTCATTTGAAATTGAATTCTGTGAAGTTTGAAGAAAATTAAGACAAGTTTGATTATGAAATCTATAGGAAAAATTGCTAAATAATAAAATCCTATGGGTTATATAATTGAGAACAGGCTTGCAGGAAATGTTGTAATTTAACACCATCAAGGCAAGGTCGATTTATAAGTAGTTTGTGTGAGAGATACTGCTGGTTTTAAATTAGAGAAGATTACTAAATTTATTATGTTTTGATCCTGAATGGAGAACATATGGAACATTATCTTATTATTTCTGGGAAAATTACTTTGATTTACATTACAAACAATCTGATTCTGAAATTGATTTTATATTAAAGTTAGCGGAAGTGTACATAATGTAAACTGTTACATAGGAAATACAGAACAATCTCAAATCAAAGAAAAATTTTTATCAGTAATTGGTGCTGAAATTGAAATAAGATAGGTTAATTTTTGTCACTTTGATCTCCTGCATACATGAAAAGCAGGGTGTATATCGTGTTCTTCCATATATCCTTCCTTACATCAGTATGAAGCACTTCGTTTTCAGATTGCCTCCCAGGATTTAAATGAAACTTTCACAGACTTGTTCAGTTTTGAAAACTGTTTAGCATGAGATTTGCCAGAATTGTGAAAGATTAAAGGAACAAATTGAAAGACCTAAGGAATTTGCCACAATTTCAATAAGCTTCCCTTATGAAAACTTCATGCATATGATGGCGTGAGACTTGACACGTCTACTTTCCTTGATGAAAGCTTCGGAGGTAAAGAAGGCACATTGAATCATCAAGTCAAGGTCAAGGTTAAACATTCTCACAGAAGTAAAAATTTTGCTCTGAAAATGTTTTTAGCTCACCTATCCTAAAAGGCCATGTGAGCTATTGCCATCACTTGGCATCCATCAGCATTCGTCCTCCATTCGTCCGCCTGTCTGTCCGTCTGTCATAAACTTTTCAAAAATCTTCTCTTCTGAAACGGCTCAGCCAATTTTAACCAAACTTGGACTGAATCATAACAAGGGTATCTAGATTCAAAATTGTGTTTGATTAGTCGGAAGACTAAACAACATGGCCGCCGTAACTGAAAATAGCACATAGGGTGAATTGCTGTTTTTGGCAAATAACTCAAAAACCGTTACAGATATCAAAAATCTTACAGGGAGTAAAAGTGATCAGCATAAGAAGATCTACCTGCCCTGCAATTTTTAAGAAAATCAGAAAACTGTCTTAGAGTTATTGCCCCTTCTCCACGAAATTTTCAAAATTTTGATATTTTTATTTTTTATCAAAAAAAATATAGCAGATAGAGGTTAACTTTGAATTGCCAAAATGTTTAGCATATCAAGATCTACCCACCTAGAAATTTTGAAGAAAATTTGAATTCGAATAAAGGAGTTATTGCCCTTTTATATTGGTCAAATTTTTTGTAACTTTATACATTTTCCCTTGTATTTCAATAAAGATTTGAGATAGAGGTAAAGATTTAAAGCAAAATGTTTAGTATGTCAAGGACTACATTTTATCTTCATGATGGAAGTTGTGGACCTCATCCAAGATGCCTGCCAGCAGGGAACTTTGTTCAGCATTGGACCCTATGGAAAAACACATTCAAAGATCTTCTCCTCTTGATCACAACTGACTTAAGTTGGTCCCCTTTGAAGAATGTGTCCAGCAAGTTCCCATCAGAACCAAGATGGCCGCCAGCAGACAACATACCAATAGTTCAGTATTTGACCCTATGGGACACATTTTCAAAGATCTTCTCCTCTGAGACTACTTGGCCAATTGGAACCATACTTGGTCACAACTGTCCTTAATTGGTCCCCTTTGAAAAACGTGTCCAGCAAGTCCCATCAGATCAAAGATGGCCGCCAGCAGATAACTACTAGTCCAATCAAAACCATACTTCATCACAACTGTCCTTAGTTGGTCCCCTTTAAAAAATGTGTCCAGCAAGTCCCCATCAGATCATTGATGGTCACCAGCAGGGAACTTAGTTTAACACAGTTGGCCATATAACATCTAGGTTTATTATCATACTAGAAAATGAGATCCCTTATCAATGAGGTTATTTTCCATGCTAGCTTTGGATTAGGTGAGCTACAGGCTCTTGAGAACCTCTAGTTTGGAACATAAGTTCAGAATATCTTTTTGGCTGTGAATTAAACTACCGTAGATGGAAGCATCTGAAGGAATGAGGGCATCTGATTATTTTGGGGTCAGTAGGTCTAAAGTCAAGATCTCATGCACTTACAGAAATAAAAAATTTTAGCTGAAACTGGTTTCTGGCGCAAAACCATATATCAGTTTGCATGAAAATTATATAGATAATAGCTCCAGAGGTATTTATCTTGGGGATCAGTAGGTCAAAGATCAAGGTCAGATGTAGTGATGATAAAGCAACCCTCAGTCTTGTGTCATTCCTATGAGACTTAGTCATTGGGCAGCCTCTGTGTGATTTGCATTTGGCTTTTTTCGCCCTTATTTTGTAGACAGAAATCAAATAACTTGCAGTGTATGAAGTAATAACATCTTTGACTTTAGGTGTAATCCCTATTGGAATTCCAAGATAGAGACTTTATTCCTCGAATTGTCTCTTCAAGATGCTTTTGATTATGCCATCTTGTTTGTTAGAATTTTTGACCATGTGACTCATATTTTTAGACAGACCATTGATCAATTTTGCCCTTCAAAATCAAAAGCAAAATTAGTACAAAGTACACTTGCATGGGCACATTCTGTCTAAAAATGTGAGTCACTTATGATTGCAGTGGCATTATTTTATCTAGGTCACATATATTGTCAGAAAATTTTATCTTTAAATTGGTGTTGGGCAGGCCATAATTTTTTATGAATGACTTTAGGGTTTAGATTACAATTAAGCTAAAGCCCCAAATTTAAGATTTGGGTCAGTAAATCAAAGGTCAAATTCACACATACACAGAGGAATTTATTTACTTCTGCTCAATATTTAGTTAAGCTTTAATCAGCATATCATGCATTTCTGTCATCAAATGGGGGCAGGGGTATCTACTCCCTCCCAAGTCAGATGTTCTGAGTCTGGGATTTGAGGGAAAGTATGTAGATTCAGAACACCCTACTTGGGAGAATGCAGTATCCATAGCTTACATTTTTTCTAGTTTCCATTTACCGTATTCCTTGTATTAAGTGCTCCCTACAAGCGCCCCCTAGAAACTAGAAAACCATAATTTCCGTATTTATTTAATACCTTTTCCATCATTGATTTGTTTTTCGTCAATTGCACATGCGTATGCAACCAAATTTCCGATTGTAAACAATCGAGTTAAAAAAAAAAATAATGTATAATGTTTTCGCTTTCATTTCGGTACAAACAACTGATCTGCATTATTCTTTTCTTCTAATGGTCAAAGATTTCGATAGTTGAAACATTTTTACATCGATTCCATTGTGTACCTTTGGGTCATTGCCTAGTGTTGATACTATTTAATGGACTACACTAACATGACTAAGTAATGGTCATTCCCATACAAATCTGCCATTGAACTCATCTGCAACATTGAAAGCATGCCTTAGATCAGAATTTCTAGCGAGCTATACAAATACCTGAAATTTTCTTTTTTTTCGACTTTACACTAACAGAAAAGATTGCCAACTCTGTAGAATTGGTTTACTTCAAGGTTTGATAGTTTTCACTTTGTTTGTCTGTCCGTCCATCATGTCTGTCAACAATTATTTCTGTCAAAGATTTCTAGGCTTGCATAAGTGGGAATGATTTGAAATTTGGTCTGAAGCTTGGAAATGGCGAGTTGTATTGTATAAGTAATTTTGGTGTTTATCGGGCATCCACTTCCTGTTTCCCAATACTTTTATTTTTAAGGATAAACCAAATTTTTGTCACTGATTTGTTGGCTTCTACTGGAGGGAAAGATTTAAAATTTGGTCTGAAGCTTGAAAGTGATCAGTTGTATTTTGTAAGGGATTTTCGGGCTTGCCATATGAGCTACTTCCTATTTGCCCAGACATTGATTTTTAAGTAAAAACCAAGTTATCGGCAATATACAAGGCTTTCTAGCATTTTTTGGGTTATATATATATTACTCCTAGTAACACCACTTTGGGTTAATGAGTGTCGTCAACTTTGTAAATACATAAAACAATTGTCAATACGATTGTCATTCCACTACCAACAATATAACCAGATTGTCATTAAACTGACCATTAATTCTCTTGTCTATTTCAGTCAGAAATTGGATTTGGAAAGATAGAATCCTACACCAAATTAGACAAATTAGGAGAGGTATAGCTATAGTCGTTTAATATTGTAGACAACAAAGTCATTTATTTTACTTAAATGTCTCGACATTACCTCCAATTTTGTGTATTGGTGATGTTGTTATTGACTATTTAAGTGACAAAAAAATGTTGAAATCAACATGTCCTTTTGTACATCAGAAGGAAAAGTCAGAGAAAAGGTTATGATTAGCAGAAGGCTGGAAAAAAGTATCTTCAAATGGAAAACAAATAAATAGACATAATACACAAGAAGGAGACATTATACATAAGTCCAACATGAAATATAAAGTACAGACAAAAAACTAACACTGTATTTTATTTTTGTTTTTTGTTTTTTTTTTTTTGGGAGAATTTCAAAATTGACATGTCTAATTGTGTCACCTGTGTTTGCGCAGTGGCGACATCTAGGGATCACTATCCATCTTCTTGCATCTGTCATCTTCTGTGTCACAAAAAAAATTCTGTCACATTTTTCTCAGGAACCACATATCCCAGCCTTCTGCAATTTGGCACAGAGTATCAGTATGGGGACCTATACCTTGTATATATAAGATAGTCTGAGATCTCTTGCTTACCCACTTCCTGTTTGACAGAACTTAGAATATTTTTCACCATTTGCTTCACAAAACATTTCTGTCAAATTCTTCTCAGGAACTACATATCCCAGCCATTGGCAAATTAATATGAGGTATTTGTATCAGGAACTTTACCATGTAAGAGAGTTTGGGAACTTTTGGATCCCCACTTCTTGTTTGACAGAACTTAGAATATTTTTTACATCTTAAAAATTTCTGTCACATTTTTCTCTGGAATTACACATTCCTGCCTTCTGCAATTTTTTTGGACTGTCAATATGAGGACCTTTGCCGTGTAAGGGACTCAACTTTTTTTGTGTGTATTACACAGGCAACACATGTCTTCCATTGAAGACTTACTACTAAGTTTGTACAATTTGTTACTGTTATAACCAAAGTAAAACATAGAATTGTATCCTGAATAGGTAAGGTGGTAATTTCAGGAGACTTAGTCTGTCTATAGAATCCAGAAAATATTTCCATTTCCATGTCTGTCTCAAGAATCCAAAACATATTTCCAAACCATTGAGGGAAATGTTAAAATTTAATAGAAATTGAGCAAAAGTATTTTTCCCCTGTACCAAAAAATTACTGACAACCAAGGTGATTCAGGTACATATACTGAATAAGATTCCTCATAATATTTCAGAACTGAAATGTACCACCTTATACTATATTATACTGTGATAAATTTGATTCAGTCATCAATATCCGCATGATTGTAAAAAATAATTTCCTTGAAAACTTTCATTCTACACAGCAATAGAAGTTATCAGAAGCTGTATGACCATATTTAAGGATATTTTTCAGGATTTCTGGTAATGTGACCAGTTACTAATATAGATGTCCAAGGTTATCTATAATTGACTATTAATTTGAAGACGTTTTGGCTTACTATAAACAGACATATTAATGACGCTACAGTACATAACATGTTATTATGGGATCAGTTTTGTTAATGATACTCCCCCATAATTGTATAGTACATGACATGTTATTATGCGATCAGTCTCTGTCAGATCCATACATACTGTGTAGGATTAACTTGTATCACAAAGCCTTATGTTATATTTACTGGGATTTACTTCATTATAAAAGTACACTTCTAGTTAGTGTACTTTTTATAAGCCCATCTGGCTATGGTTCTGAACCCTTTAAGAAAGGTATCTGGTATGTCCATACTTTATCCAAGATTGCTGCCTGCAGGAACACAAAACAGAAGACCCTATGGAAACACATTCAAGTTGTTCTCTTCTGAAAATACTATTCCAATTGGTTCTCAACGTGGCCATAAGGGTCTTAGATGGTCCCTTTCAAGAAAGGTAGTAGATCTTCTCCCTAAAATCCACTGAGATAATTAGAGCCAAACTTGTCATATGTGTCCTTAGAAAACTATCTGGCAGGTTTGATCTTTATCTAGGATAACCATTAGCATTCCCTGTTTAACATTGAACCCTTTGTAAAACACATTCAAAGATCCTGTTATCTTGAACAATTGTCCAGCTAGACTTAAACTTATATTAATTTAAATATTTTGTCCATTAGTCATGAAATATGATTTTGTCTTTTACAGGGCACATACGCTACTGTGTTCAAGGGTAAAAGTCGTCTAACAGACAATCTAGTAGCCCTTAAAGAAATACGCCTCGAGCATGAAGAAGGGGCACCATGTACAGCCATTAGAGAAGGTAATAATTAGCTATCCCTATTGGCAGCACCCCTTCACAACAAAGTTACAATAGATATTTATCTTTTATCGGTAACTTGTAGTTTCAACTATAGGATACTATCAACTTTTTTTAATTCTATTTTAAGGGCTTTTTCAAGCCATTTATGAATCGATGAAAATATGAATCTTGGACAACTTGTTTTTAATAGGCACTTAATCAAAGTGCAATGCATCAAGCACACCCTTACAGTTGATGCTAGCCATGATGAGAAAGTCCATATCAGAAACAAAATGTCCTACTTTCCATTGGTCCAATCATTCCTTCATTCATCGGTTCACTCTCATTAGTGAAAAGATAATACTTCAGTTAAATGAAAATTTACCTTTTAATGTTTCAAAGTCAATTGTCAATGTCAGAGAGCATTAATGAGAGACATTCTATTTAAAGAAAGTTTCCTTTTTTATGAGGTTACGTAAACTATAAACCATTTAAGAATTGAATGCATTATTTTGAAGTTTGTTTGGGATATGAAAGGGTTGACCGAAGCACATTTTTAATGAAGCGTGGTAGCGCTTCATGTTGAAAATGTGCGCCCGGTCAACCCTTTCATAGTCCCTATTAAACTTCAAAATAATGCATTCAATTCTTATAATTACATTTGAAACCCGAAATATAAAAAAACAACGTTATTTACAGGGAAGTACATCATGTACATTTGGATTCTATTTTTACAAATTCATCCGCCACTTGAACACGTGGTCAAATGTGTTTCATGGGAATTGCAACTTCACATTGATATGCCACGTGATCGATGTTCACCTATCAAACTGACGGATTCAAATGAATATTCATGAAATGTAATTATTGTGAAATAAAGACTAAGCTTTGATATATTATTTGTGATGTGAAAAAAATTATACAAACATTCCTTTAAATATGTTATTTTGTCTTTGCTGTCACCGAGATGTGATAAATTCTAGATACCGGGTAATAGCAAAAACGTGCAAATTATGTATTATGGCATATTATTCCAAATACATTTTGTACTCTTGGGCAATTGAATAGATAAAAAATTAGCTTTAATCAGAACCGACAAAAATATAAGACTACCAGATAAGAATAATTGTTATGAAATTGACAATTCAAGAATTCAATAAGAATTATTGAAAAAGGAAGACACATCTTCTATGACTTTCAGTGCAGACTTGGCATCAGAAGTTTGTTTGGAAATGCAATGCTTATTTTGTAATTTATGAAAGTTTAACTGTTAATCTCTGATACAACATTTCTGTTAACATGTATATTTTTTTCATTTCAGTCTCATTACTCAGGGATCTGAAGCATGCAAACATAGTCACACTCCATGACATCATTCATACAGATAAGTCTCTAACTCTAGTCTTTGAATATTTGGTAAGTGTTTAAACATTACATGATATATGATATAAGGTAGTACATGCTGCAGTTTTCAGAAGCATCTGATATCCCTGGGTTTTATATACTTAAACAGAGTTAAATATTTCTGTAAATGGATCATATTTTCTTGGTCAAAAGTAACTCTAAATGCAAAAAATAGACTGTACAAAATCTTAACCCATATAGGCGTATTTTCTTTTGTTGTTTCATAAGCAAAGCTGTTCAAAATGAAAAGTATGAGTTTTCATTATAAATACAAATTTTCTAAGACTTATATTCTTGACTCCTTATAAAAAATAAACATGATACAAGGTAAATATGGAATATAGGACATTTTGTTTTTGATACAGACTTTATCATGGCAAGTATCAAGTGAGCCCGTTAGGGCGAGCTTGATGCATTATGCCTTGATAAAGTCTGTATCAAAAACAAAATGTCCTATATTTCTTTTATCGCTAATTCACAAAATGATAATTAGAACTCTGTAATAAAATAAAATAAACTGAAATTTCCATTTTAGCACAGTTACTCTATTGTTTATTTCAATAATTTATATGCATTCTTCATTCAACGTATTACGCGTATGGACATGACAAATAGTGCAAAACATTATGTCAGCCTAGCAACCCGCATGTGAAGCCTTCACATCGACCCAATAATTTTGTGATGATGTCCAGTACGGTAATACTGAGATAATCAGTCTCTGGAGATCAAAGGAAATTTATTTAAATTACCGATGAACTTATTTTGGATGTTGGCTACCATTTCCAGTTATAAGGGGCAAAATATGCCAAAATTTCACTTAGTCTATGTTCCTAAATTTTTTAGCCTTCATTAGATGCTAATGGGATTTCAATTAAGGTAAAAGTTTCTTATGTTCAGCCATTTTCTCATCAAAATTTGATTAGAATATACATTGATAAAATTTGAGGTCATTTCATCTTGATATAAACTTTTACACATTATGACTTTTTGCAATATTTTGCAAATAATTTTGTTTTACAGGTAATCCAAACTATAGAATATAATAATAAATGTATACATTTGTATGTCACCATATGAGAAAATTTAGATATCCATGTATGATTTAGTTTCCAGAATAAGCATTATATGCAACAAAAGGGAGCTAATTCACTGGAAAAAGGGCAAAGAAATAATGTTTCACATCTGTCAGTCATTTATGACATCACAAAGGAAAGAAGATTTGACTTAAAATCAAGTTTTCCCTGTATCTGGATTTCACAATTATAAAAGTATCTTTTTACATTCACATATCCATAGACTAATGCCAAGCATTTTGAATTCTTAATTTAGAATAGCAGAAAACTAACTTTTTATATTAGAAGAACTATGGTATCATATTTATAGTGATCACAAACTTCATTCTTCAATTTTGTATTTTAAGACCATGATCTCAAACAGTATATGGATGACTGGGTTGATATACTAGTAGTGCATGATATCCGATTTACTACTATTTACACTAACTTCATTCTACCATTTTATATTTTAGGACCGTGATCTCAAACAGTATATGGATGACTGTGGTAATATAATGAGTATGAATAATGTTAAGGTAAGGAGTGTCATGTTATACCCTCACTTGCTAGTGGATGGTATATTGGAATACTCCAAAGTTTGTCACACTTTTCTAAGCTACTGCTGGGCCTATTTATATCAATGGACAAGGTTTGGTAAGGGCCTTTTTTGGCCCACTAATTTCCTCATTTTGGAAAATTTGTCAAACCTTTATTGTCTGATCATTTTGATAAAGTAGAATGGTTGCATTTAATAGATTCATGTTCATTTTGCAAAAAATTCTACTGGTATCCTAGAAATAATTAAAATAATAAGTACCAAAAAATTAGCTAAAAAAGACAAAAATTTTCAAAATTGTAGATTTTTTTGTCATTTTTTTTTGGTTTTTGATTGTAAGTTAAGTGGCCAACCATGTGTACACTCAAAATATTCATATATACTTTGTAATTTATGATTTTACACAATATATATAAAGCTTGTCAGTTTACAAAGAGTTGGCCAATGTTAAATATGCCAAAAATGCCCCCAAATCTAGACTTTTCAGCCTTTTTCAAATATTCCTCCAATTTATGCTATGTTTGGTTGGCTTATTTGACCAAACCTGTTGAATTCATACCCAAAAACCAATTGAATCCATTAAAGTAGACAGTATAGAGTTCGAAAACCACCACAAATCTCTCTTTAGCTTTATTTCCAATTTTGGTCCAAAAAGTGGCCTTACTGAACCTACTCCTTTGGCATTTGACTTTATATATAGGAATGTGTCGTAAGGGATCTGGACCCTATGATATCAACCTCCTTTTTAGCTGGACTTATCCCATTTTCCCTTTATTGAACATGGTGAAAATTTTTGTCACACTTTCCTGAGCTACTGCTGGGCTGAATTGTTTCAAATTTGATATGTGACTTATATAGGGGGAATGCATTGTAAGCGATGTGGGTCACCTTATGATATCAACTTCCTGTTTGGCTTGACTTAGCCATTTTTTCCTTTTTAATGTGTAAAATAATACAAGTAAGGGTATTCCTAGCACAACAACTCGTGCAACTTCCTATATTTATTATGTTAAGGTAAGGATTGTCATGTATACCTTAGGTTTTGGTATATGTAAACAATAAAAGGATATGGAGAAAATTGACATGAAGCAAAGTCAATGTCAACACATAGTAAAGCCAAGCAATGGTACATGTACAACACTTTTATTGTTTTTCTTCATATATTCATTTTAGGAGTCGGTTAACAGCAAACATTGATCAACAATACTGATACTTGTGTACTGTAATACAATATCCATCAAAGTAACATCATGTAATATTAGCTTCAGTAACTCTAATTTTATCCTCTAAAATGACTTTTCTCAAGCTTAGTGTAGTCATCAAAACTGAATCTTAACCAATCAGAAACATACAGGACTGTTCAATATTTATGATTGTATTGCAGTTCTTAATTTAATTCTCAGTGTAGCTGACATGATTATAGTCCTTTGCACCTTAACACTCTTCAAACACAGAAAGTTAAAAATAAAATATACTATAATAAATGGCAATAGGATCAAAACAAATAGAGCAAAATCAGTGTAAAAAAATGACACTAAACATCTCCAACAATACCAATGAGTTTATAGTGTTGGTTATAGTTCTTAAACCAGACAAGTGCAAAAGCTCTAACCACTTCGAATCAATGGCAACACTATATAAAGCAAATAATGAATGAAAAGAATTATGGTGATTGTTTTTCTTCTCCTTTGTATGCAATAATTTATCTTGCTTTGTAATTATCTGTTTCATTGGCTATTTGCTGCAGAGAATAGAAAAAAGAAGGGAAACAGGGAAAGTGTCAAAGAGACAACGACCCAAAGGGGAGTAATAACAACTCAAAGCCACCATAAGATCTTCAATGAACGGTGAGAAAACCCCACACCCAACGGTAGGTTGGAGTCGGCCCCTGAATAAAAAGTAATCAAGTTCAGCGAAATAAACATCATCCTAGACTCCTATAGAAATAAAGTAAACTAACTAGAAAAAAGACAAGACACACAAAGGCTTAATAAATTTCCTGACTTAGGACAGGCGCAAACCTGTTTTACAATTTAACTATTTTGCTTATCACAAAACATTGATTTGTTTTTGATTTCAGCTATTTTTATTCCAATTACTACGAGGCCTAGCCTACTGCCATAAGAAACAAGTGCTACACAGAGACCTAAAACCACAGAATCTGTTAATTAATGAAAGAGGAGAATTAAAACTAGCTGATTTTGGTATGTAATGAAAGGGGAGAACTAAAACTAGCTGATTTTGGTATGTAATAAAGAGGGAGAATTTAAACTAGCTGATTTTGGTATGTAATAAAAAGGGAAAACAAAAACTAGCTGATTTTTGGTATGTAATGAAACGGGAGAACTAGAACTAGCTGATTTTAGTATGTAATAAAAGGGGAGAACTAAAACTAGCTGGTCCTTGAATGTTATTATAGTTAAGAACTAATACTAGTTTATTTTGGTAAAGGCTAAAACTAGCATATTTTAGTCAATAACGAAAAGGGGAACAAAACCTTAACAGAATTTGGTCAATGATAAAATGGAAAATCTTAAAGTAGCTATTTTGGTAAATAGTAAAAGAGAGATCATTAAAGCTAGCAAATTTTAGTAAAGAACTACCTAATTTTGCTATATCATTGAAGGTTGAACTAAAACTAGATGATATTAAGTTTGCCCTTGTTTACCTCAACATGTTGAGGGGACTATTGGAGTATCCCTCACCACCATACAGTGAATATAGAATAATATATAGCTGTGACTAAACTTTTGTCCATCTTTCTGAAATTACAAAGTTCACACTACAGAGAAATTAAAATGACCATAGACATTCCCACGGGGCATAACCTTTACGTCAAGATTAGGCTTGAAGCGTCCCAAATACGCCTTTATTTGCTCGGAGTTTCCAAATCTATTACAAAAATCTGCATTGACTAAAATGACTGTGCATGAACGATTGTTCAACCGACACTAGTATTCGAGTTTACCTTGCATAACATATGAGTATTTTGATGCTTTTTTGCGGACTACACATACATACCGAAGAATAATACACAAAATACAACCGACACTAGTATTCGAGTTTACCTTGCATAACATATGAGTATTTTGATGCTTTTTTGCGGACTACACATACATACAGAAGAATAATACACAAAATACAGCTTGTGGTAATTTTTGTCTCTTTTGAATACAATTTTTATACATTTCAATTAATATAAGTCTATATGGAGTCGTTTCTTTCGTTTTAAACTTCAGTGTAGTTATGTTTTGATAGGACAAGTACAATAACTATGGATGCAGCTCGTACAAGACAAAAACGGAGGAGTCGGACCCAATTGAACATATAAGTAAAAAATTAAAGAAAGGGAAGAAAATACCGAAGGACAATCCAGGACTCATGAAATCCATAAGACAAAGACAAAATCAGTACTGGCAACAAAACAGAGACTACAATAAACACAGACATACAACTGTATGATCAAATTGAGCAACACAGACCCAAAAAGAGTACTTCTAAGTAATTAGTAAGCGAAGTTAGCAGCTAATTAGCTACCCGCCATGTTGCCCATAAACAAAGAGTCACACCCGGTACAATAGTCACAATCGAGTAAATGTGAAACGAATTAGACTCCGTAAAAATTCCTGATTTCATATTGGAAATAAATTTCCAGTCACGATCTACCAGCTTATGGTGATGACCAAAGAACTTTGTCAGAGACGACTTCAACTGCGAAACAACATATCTTTGACTGAGAACTTTGGTAGTCAGTCGTTGGACTCTGCAGCGAAAATCATAGCACTGTTAACAAGCCCGGGAATAATGTATAAGTTGTGAAATATATACGTCAAACGTTCAAGATAAGAAGCCAAATTGGGAGTATTTGTGGTATGCTTAGTGTCTGACTCATCTGGATAGATCAGATGAAGGTAGCCACCGAAACGAGAATTGTTCAATGACAGAACATAATCTATGTTCGGAAGCTGTAATTGAAAGATTTTGCTAGTTTTTTGCCTCTTTTCTCATCAGTCCATCAAGAAAATCAACTTCATAGGAGTACAAAAAAGGTTGGCCAGAAGAGGTGCACAATTCGTAACCCATTGGGATGCCGACCCATGATTTCAGCTATTCAAACTTTAATGACAGAATTGTGTTCAACTTAATTTTAGTGATAATTTACATTTATATTGTAATATCTTGTACATTTACTCTGTATCCTCGTGAAATTGTGAAATTGTCAACAAACTTCAAAACATGAAAAAAAGAATTCTAACAAATACAAATGTCCTATGCCCTACAAAACATAACATAAAAAGTAAGCTTTATCAAAAGTACAAAAACATATAAAATGATTGAAATATGCACATACAATGTATATTAATTTGCAGAAAAATTGAGCTTTAAACTTAAGAAATAGGCAAAAGTAGTTATTTCCATGAGCCATTGTCTAAAGAATACATGTATGTGAACAGGTTACGGGAAAAAAATAGTATACTTGTGAGCACAGGAACCATTCTATGGATGAGTTTCAGTTGGTGAATTTTCCCGAAAAATTTTGAATCACAATATAGATTTTTCAATGTCACAATGTTAAGTGACGCAATTTGCGCAGATTGACCCCAGGTCAACCGGAGCAATTCATTCATGAACAGAAATGTGGTCTATTAAATACAGCTGGTCAAATATTTGCATTTCCATAGTAACAAACAATTTTATATATTTGACAGGTTTAGCACGTGCCAAGTCTATACCCACTAAAACATATTCCAATGAAGTGGTAACTTTATGGTAGGTAGATTACTTATATTTTTTTTTTCTTTTTCCTTGAAGATGATACAGGTATTTTATAAAAACAGGAAATTTTTACTGTTATTATCATGGCATTATTTCCTTAGCAATGCATACTGAACATGGCAATTTTTTTTAAACAATTGGATATTAAGTCTAACAGAGACAAGATCCATTAGGCAACCATCATTTCAGAAGACTAAAATTTTAATTAATGGAAAAAAGTTTAAGTTGTTATGTTATTCTCCCAAATGCTGTTGAAAAACTATGAAAAGGCTCAAAGCACATAAAGAAGTAATTAAATGTGTACATTATTCTGACTTCAGATTTACCACTTTATGTTATTTAAACAATTAAATTTAGTAAACAACAGCAATAGAATACCGAAGAAACGAAGGAGAGTGGTATTTACAAAGACATGGCCAAAACGAGAACACAGAAAACAATGACGCTAGATTACTACATAGCACAGAAATAAAAATTACAACATTCAAAACAAAGACACTCACAGTGTGAACTTCCATGAAACTGAGAGTGACATCGGGTGCTCTGGAAGGGTAAGCATTTCCTGCTCTGTTAACAGCACCTGTCACACTAAGTGAGCCAATTTAGGAAAAAGTCAAAATTGGTATAGTCAAATCCGGGAAGACTTGAATCTAGCTGAAAATCAAATTTCATTTGGGACAGTGAGTGACTGACACATCATATCTTTCAATGATAATATGGTGATGGCCATAGAATTTCTTGAGTCATGAAATTAACATAGGCTGAACAAATCCCTGACTAAGCAGCTTTTGGGACAGTTTTTGTTCTGTTCAAAAAATTACTGTACAAACTACATGCTTGACAGTAACGAGTCAACTGTTAAATGTACAGTGTAAGGCTGGAAAGGTAGGTATATTGCTGCTAAGAAATAGGGAAAGTTCACAATTGAAAAGATAAAATCATCACACTTGTAATATAGGTTAGCTTTCGAATGCCATCTTCATCAATATACAACAAAAGATCTAGGTATGAAGCTGAAATAGGTGTATCAGTTATTTCTTTAAGGGAGTATGAGCATCTGATTTCAGAGACATTCAATATCCTCGGGTTTTATCCATTAAAACAGTGTTAATTTTTTTGCACATGTATCTTATTTTCTTGGTCATAGGTCACTTTAAAATGCATAAAATAGACAGTGTATAAAATTTTATCAACTTCCAATCATATTTTCATATATTTAAAGGCCTATAAACATCTTATGCAAATTGAGGGAAAGCTCTAAAGAGAACTGTTTCCCACTAAAATTTTGACGTCTTATATCTCAAAAATTACTACATGGATTTTCAAAATTTTTTGCCCAAGATGTTCCATTAGCAGTGCTCTTCAAACCAAAAGGTCAGAATTTTCATTCTAATTACAAAATTTCTGACACTCATACTCCCTTAATTTCAAGCTCATTGGGATAGATCTGATGTAAATACTCTTTATACCCCCCCCCCAAACAAAGTTTGGGGGGTATATAGGAATCACCCTGTCCATCTGTCCGTCCGTCCGTCTGTCTGTCTGTCCGTCCATGTACCTTGTCAACCCATGTTCTCCTAAATGGCTGCTTGGATTTTGATGAAATGTTACACAATTGTAGTACACCATCTGAAGATGTGCATGAAGTAATATGGTTGCTGCCTGAAATTTTTAAGGGGAGATAATTTGTCTTTGAATATTTTCTGGAAAAAGGGGGAGGCGAACCTTGTCAGCNCTTGGATTTTGATGAAATGTTACACAGTTGTAGTACACCATCTGAAAATGTGCATGAAGTAATATGGTTGCTGCCCGAAATTTTTAAAGGGAGATAATTCGTCTTTGAATATTTTCTTGAAAAAGGGTGGAGGCGAACCTTGTCAGCACATGTTCTCCTAAACGGCTGCTTGGATTTTGATGAAATGTTACACAGTTGTAGTACACCATTTAAAGATGTGCTTGAAGTAATATGGTTGCTGCCCGAAATTTTTAAGGGGAGATAATTTGTCTTTGAATATTTTCTGGAAAAAGGGGGAGGCGAATCTTGTCGGTGCATGTTCTTCCAAACGGCTGCTTTGATTGTTGATGAAATGTTACACAGTTGTAGTACACCATCTGAAGATGTGCATGAAGTAATATTGTAGCTGTCTGAAATTTGTAAGGGGAGATAATTTGTCTTTTAATAATTTCAGGAAAAAATGGGGGAGGTATATCATTTTGTCCACACTTGTATTGTGTCCACATTTGTACTGTGTCCACAACTGTATTGTGTCCACACACACTTAAATTTACACTTGCCATATTGATTCAGGGTTCAATTAGCGGGGGGTATACCTGGCTGCCATTCGGCGACAGCTCTAGTTATATTTAGGATTATTAAGAGAAAGTACATGATCTATGTGGTGGAAGCTGAAATTAAAGGACTGAGCTAAATGTTTTTGTTTTCTTTGTGTAGGCCCTTAAGACATTAAAAAGCTTGCTGCAAAATTTATGCATATTTATGGTAATAAATATTAGTATTGCATATACTCATTTTGTTGATCTGCAGTCTTTTTCATGGAAACTCTTACAATTTAAATTTGTGGTTAGGCCAAAAAAATGTGTGTTTACGGTAGTCCGACCGACCCTATTTTTTAGATGCCGACCCTAGAACTTTTGATTGATTGTCATAAAAAAAAAAGTTCAACGTTATCAACCGACCCTATTTTGATACAGACCTCTGTAAATTGATAAGTTTATCTGGTAACATGCTTCCGCTGGTACGGAAAGTTAATAAAATAGACATTTAAACTTTTTNATAGATAAAAATCAAGAATTATGCCAAGTTTCTTCCAAAACACAATGCAAATGGCAGGACTTCCGGTTTGTAGGATTAATATCGGAACGGACTTGGGAATGACCCGAAATTTTTCCGGATTTCGTTGACGATGTCTGAAAAAAAAAAAAACAAAAGATTCCCAACCTACCGACCCTATTTTTTTTCAGCAGACTACAGTAAACACACATATTTTTCTTTTTGGCCTTACTAGTAGTTTTAATAGTTTCTTGTAGACTTATTACTAATATTTATCATAAACCTGTTTAGGGGTCATTGTGCAACATAATATATACCTTTCATTGATAAATGGTTTGTCTAAGTATTTCAGAATTGAAAATCCAATTTTTAATAAGTAATAAAATTTAATTACTCTTGAATGTCAGGAAACTGCAGAAAAAAAAGCAATGACAGTTGATGAAAATGGAGTTTGTTTGCCAAACTCCCATTTTTGTTTCCTGGTGAATTGACATTTATTACTTAGATATCTGTACTTAGCACCCCATGCTGTACACTCTTATGAACATCAGTATTCTTGTATGCAATGAAATCCTATTGCTCAACATAATAAATATATAATTGTAGGTATAGACCACCAGATGTGTTGCTAGGATCAACAGAATACTCCACACCTATAGATATGTGGTAAGTTTATCAAAAAGAAATGTGGATATAGTTTATCTCTCTCATTGACATTGTTTAGTATTCAGCTTTTTTTATGTGTGTGACAACTCCCAAACTTGATGAATATTTGAACAACTTTGCATACAGACATGCTCCAAGTTGGAAAACTTGTATCTGATCCATTTGTCTTTATTTTAGACAAATATGTTTACATTACTTTAGATATATGGTGCCTTCCATGTTTTTGTGTCAAAGTAATTAATGACTTCACAATAGAACTTTCAGCAACTTATATATATGGATTTGCACTGAAGAAACAGATGTCCAGTATAACTTGTAGCTAGATTAAATTTCATATTTAAAATATTTTTGAAAATGCTGGAGATCAAAGACAATGTACAAATTGAAATTTTTTCAATGTGTATTATAATAAGTTGTATTGCTGTTGACATTGATGGAACTAAAATCTTGGTATAAATGTACTATGTTATAGCTTGATAGAAAGTCTTTTTGGCATCAATTTCATTTATACCAGAAATGATAACCACAAGTATAAATTTGTATATACATGAGGGACTTTTTGATGATCATAAATTTGTAAAAATCAAGGACATGCCACTCTATGGGGTAGTTGGGGATGATAATATATTAGTTATGTTGTAATGTCCTGACTGTTGAATTTTTAATCATTTTATTTCATTTCTATTTTAGGGGTGTTGGTTGTATTTTTTATGAGATGGCATGTGGACGTCCATTGTTTCCAGGCTCAACGGTGGAAGATGAACTTCATTACATATTTAAAATTTTAGGAACACCAACTGAAGAGCAATTTCCTGGACTCAGTAAAAATGAGGACTATTTGTCTTATAACTTTCCTTTCTATAAACCGGAACCATTAATTAATGTAGCACCGAGGTAATATTCTTAGACCCGGTAGATTTTTTACCTTGGTAATAATATTTCTCGACAAACAAAACAATTCTGATTAGTTCAAAGAGAATTCAGCTTGAATCCTGATTTCATCATTGACAAATCCATTTCTAGGTCATCTTTTGTAGATAATTCTAATAAAAAACAGAATACATACATGTTTTCAGTATGATGTTGAATATAATACCCCATTCAATATAAGTTATTAACCACAGACTGAACCAACACCTACTTCTCTCTTCTCGGTATAGTTCACTGAGATGGAAACTGATGGTATGCAGGATTGTCAATTAGTTAATGCATAGATTGTACTGGTGTGATTACTTTCAAACTTGGTATGGGCCATCTATATGATAAACTATATATGTTAATTGTAAAGAATTTCCTTTAGTCACTTGTTTTGGAATTGTACTTTCTGTTTTATGAATGTGGACTTAGCTATGGAATTAAGTATAACATGAATATTTTGTCATTTTTCTCAACAACTGCAGGCTGGATTGATTTCAAATTTGGTATTCAGGTTCTCAATGATAAGCTGCATGGAACCTCTCATTATCAGTCCTGTCTGACTTGTAATTCCAGATTGTCAAAATGTTGACTTTGTGTACATGATTTTGTTTTGTCTCAGCTTTTACATGAAAGATTGTTTTTGAACTTGATATGCAGTTTCTAGTTGATGGGTTGTGTGGAACCTCCTATTGTCAAATAGAGGCATCCTTTACATACTACAGTGGAACTCCTGAAAACCGGCCCCTCTAAAAACCGGATTCCTCTATAAACCGAACGATATGTTTCGGTCCGGAATTTTTACCTATATAAATAAGTAAAAAATTCCTCTGAAAACCGGCCCCCTGAATTCCGAATTCCGGCCATAGAGATTGGTCCCAAACGTATATTTTCTTCTTAAATTGAACTCTGAAAACCGGACGACTTTTTCCGCGGACAATGAAATCGACCAAGTTTATTAAATTTGTCAGAAATCTCTTGCCATCTTGATTGATAAATAACTGTATTTGAACAGATTACCCACAATATTGATTAAAATTTACAATAACGCAGGGAAATATACTGAAATGGTTAAGTCACAGCCTAAACTGACCTTAAATATCATATATAACATGTCCGGTATTAGAGTTCGGAATTTGAAGACCGGATTTCGGAACCTCCGAAAACCGGAACATCGTAAAACCGGCCGATTTCTTTGGTCCCGACGGAGGCCGGTATTCGGAGGTTCCACTGTACTCCTTATCATGCATTGTTTGCAATGTAAGACCCTATCAAGTTAGTTTGTAGATTCTCATCCACCTATAACAAAAAAATCAGTGTGGGTGGGAGGGTTTTATTTTATTTTTTTACTGATTTTCTGTTAAATTGATAGGAATTTAAAGAAATTTCTGAATATTTGAAAATAAAAAACAAAACTGAGCTTAGAAAAAATGGGGTGGGTGGGGATGAGAATCTATTAATTAATTTGATGTGGCCGAAGTTGAACCTGATAAATGAGACTGGTCACTCAGCATCAAGCCATTCTAATCAAGTGCTTATTTTATTTAAATTCATTTATTTTTGTAGGAGTTATTGTGCTTTTGACATTTTTGAAAACCATTTGAGATATGGAAATGATATTTGTTATATTTGCTTATAGTTGAATTTTTTTTTACATTAACCAAAATTCTTGTGTAAGATTTCTTATCTTTGTCTGAAGGAATTATGTAAAATTTGGTCTTATTCTTGAAAGTGTAGATTTGTATCATGAAAGCAACTTTCTGGTATGTTGATCAACCACTTCCTGTTTGTGGATACTTTCTAATTTTTCATCAAATATTTTTATTTGCTTTTGTCTTTTAGAATTGTTTGACGTTCAGTCTGAAGATTGAGAATGACGAGTTGTATCTTGTAAGGGATTTTTGAGTTTGTCAGGATACCACTCTCTGTTTGCCAGTACCTTGATTTTTAACTATAAACTGATTTTCTGGAAAAATTTCTTTGCTTGAATATGTGTGAATGATTTAAATTTGGTCTCCAATCTTAGGAATTATGAGTTGTATGCTTTGAGGGTTTGGACTTTGTTGGGCTGTCACTTTCTGTAAGCCAATGTTTTGATACTTTAAAACCAAATTTTTGTCAAAACAGATTTCTTGGTATGTATTTCTTGATTCAAATGATGCCCTAATTTGTAACTTTGGAAGTGTGAATTGGTCAGACTTCAGGAAATTACTCTGTATAGCAAATAACTATATCAAGAAAACACACTATTATATTATTGTGTCATACAGAATTTTTATCCACACTTAATTTTTATTTACTCTTGTCCCAAGTTTTAGGATTGAAATGGCAGGCCTTTCAAACAAAGACTGTTTTGACATGCTCTAGTTGGAAATACATGTACTTGATTTTTAACTATAAACCAATTTTTTTCAAAATTTTTTGGCTTATACATGTACCATTTGGAATCATTTGATGTTAAGTTTGAAGCTTTCAAATGGTTAGTTGTGTTGTTTAAGCAATTGGTCGACTTCTAAGAAAAAGTTTTACAGAGCCCTTCCTTGCCTTGTCAGTGTTAAAAGTTTATCTTTTGCATATAATAACATTTATTTTTACATTTTATGATTACAGGTTAGATGGTGATGGTTTGGATTTATTAGCCCAGTTTTTACTAGTAAGTAATTTTATATCACAAATATCCAATTCAACCATTTATTTTTACTTAGCTGTAGATAAGGTTGTTTAGGTATTTATTTTCGTAAATTTTTTTTTCTAATGTCTTCCTAATCTTGCTATGGAAATGGTTCAAATATGTAAAAAAATGTAATTGTTCACAGTTCTAACTTCAAGAGCTTTTGGTGACTTCACATTTACATACCAATACATGTACACAATTTCTCTTTGAAACAAAACAGGATTCATCTTCAATGTCATACTTTAATTTTTTAACTAGAACTGTTTTATATTACAGTATACAGCCAATAAAAGGTGCTCAGCAGGAGAAGCCATGAAGTATCCATTCTTTAATAGTTTGGGACCAAGTGTGCAACGGTTACCAGACAGTAAGTACAAATAGGTCACTACTCACTCGATTAAATAGGGTCTGTAAGTCTCGTTCAATTTTTGGACTTCCGGATACATAATTTGTACCCAGAAGTTGTATTTTTAACAGAAAAATATGACATTTCAAGCAATGAATATTGACGTCGTAATCCCATTACGACATATTTTGGCGGGAGACATTTTCAAATTTGAATTCTATCGTGATTTCTCAGTGTCACATGACACGATTTGAAGACCCTTTAGGTCACTGCATACTAGGTTAAGTAGTATCCATTCTTTAATAGTTTGGGACCAAGTGTGCAACGGTTAACAGACAGTAAGTACAAAAAGGTCACTGGATTAAAAAGGTTGCTGTGCATTGAATTAAATAAATAACTGTCATTGGATGAAATTCAAGTCACTGTTCACACCGTCACTTAATGGATAGGTCACTGTTCTTTTGACGGAATGTGGCTTTGCTCACTTGATTAAAAATGTCACTGTCACTGTATTAAATGTATTACTGCGGACTAGATTTTAAGGTTTTCATACAAGAACTTCAATATTTGAGGGAAAAAAAGTCTACATACTTGCACACAATGCACTGTATGTGCTGTCAACAAAACTGAATAAATAAAATGCATACAGCAAAATATCTGATAGATATGAGTAATGACTTATATCACTGTTTGTCATTTGTTGAAGAAATATATAGTTTCTTGGACAACACAAATTGAAATTTTAATTTTTCATAAAATATATAAATAAAACCTTATTTCAAAAAGACTTGATTACGGATGTAATGAATATATAGAATCCACAACTGCATCCAGTGAGAAACGACATTTCTACACTATCGATAGTAAATTTTCAAAGTTTTAAGCACGAGGCTTGCCAAGCGTTTAAGATATTTGAAAATTAAACTATCGATAGTGTAGAAATGTTGTTTCTAACAAGAAACAGTTGTGGATTTTATTTCTATAATGATTTCAAGGAGATTTTGAACAAAAAAATGACCCCCCCTTTTCTGATTATTCGAAATAAATGTGTTCTTTGAGCGTGACGTCATTAGGCATGGTCGCCATTTTATACGACCGCAAAAAATTTGAGGTCGTATAATGGTATGGCCATTTTATACGACCGCAAAAAATTTGAGGTCGTATAATGGTATGGCGCTGTCGTCGTCGTCGTCGTTGTCGTCCTGCGTCGTCCTGCGTCGTCATCGTCTGTTGGCACAAAAGGAAGGCTTTGGTGGGTTTTGGTTATTTTGGCCCCTCCCGTTTTTAAAAAGGGGGCCAAAAAGGGCAAAATTTGGTGTTTTCACATATTTGGCTGTAGAATATTTATTATTTATTGGATTTTGATGGGGTTTCTTTCAATGTGTTCCTAATTAAATTTCCTATCGGATGTATGCCAACGGATTTACGTGGCATGTACCGTTCACGAAATAAATGGGGCCCAAAAGGGGTGATTTTCAAAAATTTCATTTTATTTATTTTTAGTCCGATTTTGATGCAGTTTTTTGCAATGGATTCCTTTTGAAAATGAATTATAGCTGCACCATCAGATTTTTGACAACATGTTTCTTTTCGGAGCTATGAGGGGCTATATGGGATAAATTTGCAAATTTGCAGATTGCGTGAAATTTTCATTTTTCATTGGATTTCGATGGGATTTTTTTCTTTGGATTTCTTTTGATATAAGCTTTCAGTAGTATGTCAATGGATTTGGTATAGCGTTTACCGTTTCCAAGCTACAAGGGTCAAAATATGTAAAATCTTATATTTTTGTGTTGGATTTTAATGGGGTTCCTTTCTTCGGATTCCTCTTATCATATAGTTAAAGTAATATGTTGACCAATTTTACAATTTTAGATATTTAGAAGGAATTATAAGGGTTAATTTTTGTTTTTCCTTAGCTTGTGTGCAGCTAATTACTTGTTTTCTTTGAATATATCTTGATATAAATCTGTCAGTGGTTTTATGTTCCCTAGTTTGTGTCCAGCTAATTACTGTGTCAAGTTCCTTATTGTATCGATCTATTTACTGTGTCAAGCTCTTAACTGTGTCCACATTCACTTTAAATCATGCTTGTTCAAATTTCAATGGTCGACATGCTGCGGTCGTATCATGCTGCGCTCGGCGTAGCCCTTTATTTCATGACGTCATAATGGTCAAGTCGGAAAACGGCAAATATATTTGACGTCATAATTGAATTTCATCCAATCACTTGCCGAGAACAACATTCTCTCTAGAGAGGAGAAACGTATTTCTCCAACTGTTCAGGAAACGTGAAAACAGGACATAGATTAGAGAAAAGAATATTCCTGGCAAAACTTCAGTCATATTTTATTTCACCAACAATTGAAGTGTTATAATTGATAACTATAATGAGTAGTTATCATGCAACTTGATTTCTCCGTGTATTAGTTTATATATTTATTTGACAGAACTGGTACATGTACATGTTTATTAGGTTTAATTCATGTGTAATTTCATGGTTTTTTTGTTTATATGTGTCAGAAATAAACTTCACATGAATGTATTTTCATCAAAACAACTGAAATGATTGCCATGGAATGAAGAAAAGTAATAAGCCTTTTACAGTGACAGTGAATTCTTATTATTGTTTGATGAGGTTTTCATAAGAAGGCTAGTTAGCACAAAGAAGAAGTACTTGGAAGCATAGTATACTAATATACAAGTCTGATCATAACCCATTTAACAGAAACAAAAATCTGAGAAATAATATGGACTTGTGTAATCAGTCTTGTGTGGATTTGATATACCCTGTATATTCATTTTTATGCCTTCTTTATCCATATATTTATAATTCTTGGTTCTTTGGGATCTACAACAGATTTTTAGCTCACCTGACCCAAAGGGTCAGTGTGAGCTATTGTCATCACTTGGTGCCCATCGTCCGTCCGTTCCGTCGTCCGTTAACTTTTCACATTTTCATCTTCTCCTCTGAAACTAATGAAGCAATTTCAACCAAACTTTACAGGAATGATGTATGGAAGGTCCGTTACAAAGATTGCTAATTTCTTTCCGATCCGACAAAACAGCCTGTGCCAAAAACTTTTTCATTCACTAGCCCGAAGGGGCTAGTAAGGTCCTGTGTTGTACTAGCCCGTACTCAATTTCACTAGCCCTTATAGAAGATTCTTTGTAATTGAGGTACAATTTTAACTAGCCAACCGGGCTAGTGACTTCAAATTTTTACTAGCCCGTGACTGATTTTACTAGTCTCGGGCGTAGGGCTAGTGGCTAAGGGCACAGACTGCAAAATATGGGAAAAATCACATTTTCATATTCTGCTCTGAAGCACTGAAGCAAATTCAACCAAACTTTACAGGAATGATGTACTAAAGGTCCTTAATAAGGATTGCTCATTTCGTTCTGATCTGACAAAAAACATGGCTGCCAGCACAGAACATAGTTTTACATTGGATGCTATGGGAAAATCACATTTTCATCTTCTGCTCTGAAACGGCTGAAGCAAAATCAACCACACTTTACAGGAATGATGTATGGAAGGTCTTTTACAAAGGTTGCTCATTTCTTTCCGATCCTATAAAAAACATGGGCACCAGCGCAGAACTTGGGTTTAACATTGGACCCTATGGGAAAAATCACATTTTCATCTTCAGCTCTGAAACCGCTAAAGCAAATTCTACCGAACTTTACAGGAATGATGTACTAAGGGTCCTCAACAAAGATTGCTCATTTCCTTCCGATCCGACAAAAAAAAATGGCCGCCAGCACTTAACATGGTTTAACATTGGACCCTATTGGAAAATCACGTTTTCATCTTCTGCTCTGAAATGGCTGAAGCAAATTCAACCAAACTTTACAGGAATGATGTATGGAAGGTCCTTTACAAAGATTGCTCATTTCTTTCCGATCCGATAAAAAACATGGCCGCCAGTGCAGAACTTGGGTTTTACATAGGACCCTATGGGAAAAATCACATTTTCATCAATTCCACTGAAACTGCTGAAACAATTTCAACCAAACTTTACAGGAATGATGTACTAAAGGTCCTTTACATAGATAGCTCATTTTATTCCGATTTTACAAAAAACATGGCTGCTAGCACGGAACATAGTTTAACATTGGCCCATGGGAAATTCACATTTTCAACATCTGCTCTGAAACTATTGAAGCAAATTCAACCAAACTTTACAGAAATGATGTATGGAAGGTCCTTTACAAAGATTGCTCATTTTGTGGGATCCGACAAAAAAAATGGCTCCCAGCATGGAACTTGGTTTAAAATAGTACCCCTATATGAATACATCTTTTTCATCACATGCACTGAAATTAATGAAGCAAATTCAGTCAAACTTAGATTGCTTATTTTGTTTTGATCTGAAAATAAAAGACCGCCAGCACAGAACATATTTTAACATAGGATCTATGAGATAAACATCACTTTCATCACCTGCTGTAAGCATTTTGTCAGTTGAGCGATTCAGGCTCAGTGTCTGAGCATCTAGTAATCTTTGTCCTTTCTGTTTATGGCTGTGTCCCTATTTACACTTCCTGGTATTGTAAATCTTGAACTTTATCATTTTTGTATTAGCTGTGTACATATTTCACTTCCTGGTATTGTAAATCTTGAACTGTATCATTTCTGATTTTAGCTGTCTTCCTGGTTTTGAAAATCTTGAACCTTATCATTTCTATTTTTAGCTGTGTCCATATTTACACTTCCTGGTATAATCCTACACAAAGATCCTGGTATGAGATCTTCATCTTTATCATCTACAGGTAAATTACATTTATCTTCATGCATAAAACCTGTGGTGTTGGTAAAAAAAATATTTTCTCTTCCATACTAATTGTAAAATAAAATGATTGCTATAAGATAACCCTTTAAAATTATATTTGTATAAGTTTAAGATAAATGAAAATACCTACATGGCCTATCAAAAATGTTGTATCATCTATAAATGTGAAAATCAAAGAACTTTTATACCATCTTATTTTCATGTGGTCATAAGAATGTTTCTAACATCAGTACAATGTGTGATGTGTAAAACTTTGTTTTGTAATATGACAGTTCCTTTTGCCTTGTTTGTATTAAACATTAAGCTACAACAAGTTTTTGATTAATAATGTACTCATTTTTCACATCACTTAACAACAGGTAGTGATTTCGACACTTTATGTTTTGTTCTGTACATATTAGTCAGAATAAAGTAAAAATAATCACAAGCACCAAAAAATAACATCAAAATCAGCAAAGTTTAATTTGTGAAATTATTGAATTATTGATGACTTGGTGGATTTAGTTAAATGGTCTTTACCCCCAAAATATACGTGCATATGAATCATAATGTCTTTTATTTGTATTTTTTTTAAATCAATTTGAAATACTGGCAATGAACCCCAACAATAAAATGAAATTCTGTTTTTTTATTCCTCATTATGTCTTAAACTAAGTATAGGTAGTAAATGTAGCTGACTATACTCGCAGTTAGCTTTAATAATTTACTTCCAGTACATGTATTACCTGACCATTGGAATGTTCACCATGTAGTATGAGGTAAATACTTTTTAAGTTTCAATAAATTCAGTGTTATTTTTTGTAGGCAAAATTAGAAGACAAAGTATGCTATTTTGAACCTTGTCACATGATTAGATCATGTGATTCACAGTACAGGCACAGGGACAATGTATGCTATCAGGATCTAAGTCATGTGGTCAGATCATGTGATTTACTGTACAGACATAGGGACAAAGTATGCTATCAGGATCTAAGTCATGTGATCAGATCACGTGATTCACTGAAAAGACATAGGGACAAAGTATGCTATCAGGATCTAAGTCATGTGATCAGATCATGTGACTGACTTGTGATACACTTGATGTGATAATCAAAGCCAGACTTTTTTTATACAAATGTGAAAAAAGATGATGCTACTTTGAAGGGACATAAATGTGCTATAACTCTGTGGGGAATATTTGTGTGATTAACATTTTTATTTATACCTCAGATTTTTAATGAGTCCAATTTTTAAAGACATGGTTCAAATTTTAGTCCATATAAATAACAAGTGAAAAAATAATGTTAAATTTGATTCCTAACCTCCTTAACCAGACTAAATATGGTGTTAGTTGATAGGGGAAACAATGTGTAATAATAAAGATCTATTAAAATGTTACCATGGCTTTGCATTCAAGATAAGAAAGTATGGAAGTAATTCCATTCTGTAGATGCTGATCTTATATAAACCAGGTGGTGAATCTCTCGTCTCATCTTTCTCCATGTGAAAATACTAAATGACAAAATATGTGGTTTATTTGGCTTTCTGTCATAAATGTTTGAGAATCAGATAAAGTACATGCTATAGTACAATTCAAATAATTTAAAATAAAGATGTGCTAAGATTTCCTGTAATGAAAATTCTGTTTTATTAGACCTTAAGTAGTTAGTACACTTTTTGAATGATTCTGAAAAAAAAATCCCAAAATAATATTTGACAGGAAACAATATACATGTTACAAAAAAAATAATTTCTAGGAGCACTGGTACTTTTTTTATGGGGGAGGGGGTAGTCCAAATTGCAATTTGGTCAATTTCCAATGTCGCATGACACGATTTAGTGACCCAATTAAGTTTAGAAAGTGGGAACAACATTCCCCCTGGTTTATATAACTGTATATAAAACAAACCGTTAACAGATACATATCGTGCTTGGTGCTTCACATGTATTTTTTGTTTTCTATTTGCTGTAAAGAAAGTGCTAATTTTAGTTTATTTTATCATTATCTGTTTAATTAAATCTTTGAAATTTGACATATGATGTTTATAAGCATATAGAAGAGAAAAGGTTTATATATACAAGTCCCAGCAAATATTGTTATATGTTATAATTGGATATCAGAGTGCTATCATATTATATGAATTGTAGATCCTGACTTTCAAAATTATACAGCAAATATTTCCACCAAAAATGTTTCATGCTAAATTGGATATCAGAGTGCTAAACATTTTATATGTATTGGTGATCTCACAATACAACAATAGGGAACACTTAAAATTTGAGAAATAAAAGTTAAGATGCATTAAGTGAACATTGTTTAGTTAGTAAATTCTTAAGACAGAAAAATATATGTTAAACAAGGGCGTATGCAAACAGTTTTCAATATATTTTCTTTGGAGAACTTGTGTTTTTGATCTCTGGTTATATCAACATGATAGGTTGTAAATCATTTAGATTTGTTTTTTACTTAAAAATCACTGGAGTTTTAGGAAAGAACCCTAGCTGTTTGAGAAAATTCTTCTATGGACTTTAATTTAACATGTATGATTACTCCTGATATGAAATTATAATTTTTGACATTTTGCCATATTTCACAAGGCCAGTTGAAACTTTTTTTTAATATTTGCTAACTATGTAACCTAACCATACAACTTTGAATTGAATCTATACATTTCTTTGTAAACACATATATTTGAAGTTATTTTGCATCATACTTGTTTTGCATAAATACGGAAATTAACCACAGATATAATTGTAGTCAGCCTCTTAATGCTAATATTCTTATAAAAATATAGGTCACTGAAGAACCACCTGATGCTTTTGTCTACTGATTTTATTGCTGCAAAATGAAATCATTCTTTTCTTTGTTATAAACTCAGGCAAATGTTTTATGCTGTATTATGTTTTATGTATTACTAGAAACCACCGATTCATTGTAATTTTATCACATGTGAAGGGATGTCTATTTATAGCTTATTACTGGTTAATATATCATGTTTTCTATCCTGTACCCAATTACTATGAGGAATTCTTTTCAACTCTTATTTAAAGTCATCCATTCCAAGTGTTCTTTACCCTCTATAGAGTTTGGAGGACAGTCATATCTACACTGGTTCTTAAGGAATTGTTTGTTTTCTCTCCAGGTACTGTTAGTGACATCAGAGATCTGAGTCACCCTTGAAGTATATAGTTGTACTCATTTATTTATACTATAACTAATCCAAGATTCTGATTATCGCAAAATATTCAATGAATGATCGAGCAATGCAGTAATTCACGAATGCGCTCAGCGCATGAGTGAATTACAGCGTTTTTTTATCATGAGTTGAATATTTTCGATAATCAGAATCTAGGATTAGTTATTGTTTTTATTGTATAGATTTTTTCACATACTTAATGGCTTAATTTAAGATTCATTGCTTGAACTACGTTTTCGATGTTAATCCGCTGAGACGTTTACTTAACAACAACATTGACAACGTCCATTGTGACGTCACTTCCTGGAGTGAAATTATGGAAAATAATTTCACAGTTAATTATCACTTTTATTTCACTGAGAAATTCCAATCTTTCACCGCCATCTATATAATAAATAAGTTTAATGCATAAACACAAAAGTCCAGTATTGCACACACTCTGGTTTTTGTGAAGAAAAAGATATTTGAAATATGTTGATAGTTTGGGTTTGATTCAAACAATACTAAAATTGAAATACTAATATGAAGTTTTACCTATATTATTGAACATGACTTAATTACGTCATATAATTCCAAAGTACACTTGTATATCGGCTGGTTTATCCTTTCAGTTAATTTTTTCAAGCGATTCTTGATTTTATGTAAAGAGATAACTTGATATTTAGTATGTAATTTGTTTTGTTGATAGCATAGGAATAAATAAATTCCCAAATGAATACAGAAGCAAGAGCCCAAAATCGCATATCCAGAATGCATGGCAATATAAGAATTACATACAGAGAATGTAAATCAAGAAGACGGAGCAAACAGTACATAAAACAAATGCCACAAAAAATAAGGCACTAACAGTGTGAACCCCTTAAAAAACAGTAGGGTCATCGGTTGCTCCGGAAGGGTAAGCATGACCTGCTTTACATGTGACACCCGTCACACTGCAAGTGAAAAGTCTGGTATAATGTCAAATTCAGTAAGTGTCAATTCAGCAATATCTCAGAAATTATGTATTCCTGACAAAGGCAATGGAGGATTCAGAGAAGTGTCTTCACATCCTGGTCATGGCACCAAAATCTAGGCAATTTTGATTAATGTATACAAATATTCATAAAATTAACAGTAGGATGAAATTTCACAATTATGACATACTTTCATCAAAATCACAAATTACACTACATCGATTTTGTATCTTTGAAGGTTAATGAATAATTGAAACTCTGTAAACTGAATTTGCCCATAACCCTCAATTGTTGGGTACAAGGATAGTCTGATGATTAGCCATTTATTTTTTGACACCCTTAATACATGTAGTATGTGATGGTCATGTGCCATTTGTCATGTGATTCATATTTGCCATCTATGATGTCATGTGATTTTCGTGTACAATCTTAATGTCATGTGATGAACATGTGCCATGTGTCATATGATAATTTGTTACATAATAATCACTTAATGTAGAATGAAGAACACACATTATCATAAACATTTCACATTGTAACATAAATGACAGCATGGTAAGGTAGGTTTAATTACGTTAAAACACAATTTGTAATATACACGTTGTGTATCTTTAGAGTAACATGTATATCATGCAAGTTCTGTTTTATTTACAGAAATATCAATAATAAAATGCATATCAGTATATTTGTTGCTTGCCAGTAAAGTCTAACCTTTATAAGTATATGTAAGTAAATTTGAATTTACATCTAACGGTAACTTTAACAGTTCTAATATTGGAAATTTCTTTGATATTTTTAGAAATTACCAAGGAAAATTTCTATCAGAGTTTTTTTTTTTTGTTTTTTTTTTTGCTGAAATTTAAATTTTTTATATCTACAAATTTATATGATTAATCCTAGATTAAACTTAGAACTGAATTATTTGATTTTGCAAAAAAAACTAATTTTTAATGAGTGATTTTTGTGATATTTATTAAAATTTTATTTTTAGAATAAACAAGGATTTTGTATGGTAGAGATATTTTACAACTTTGTATGACTTTGTACAGAAATGTATATTTACTAATTTATTTATATAAAACAGTATACAGTGTTTACATTTTTGTGTAAACAGTGATCTATTTACATGCTAATTATATTTTACTATAGGAGGAAATGTTTTCTGACTTGACCACTGTGACTCTAGGGCAAAGGGACAGAATTTAGTACATCATTTTCTTTGTACACTGATTATAAAATTATACATGCACTTTGATTTTTTTTTTAAGTTCTTGTTCACAAGCTCAAATGTATTGTGTTGCCTTGATCTTGCACAGTCATTTAAGGTAGTTCGAGCCTAATAAAGATATCAGACAGAATTTTTTTATTTTAAGATATTTTGTAAGTCTTAGTCCCTTTGTTCAAAAAATAAAATAAAAATAATATGTCACCGATCATCTTTTTCAGTTTTCATACTTCAAAAATCAGGCCAAAGTCGACATTTCTCAGCAATATTTACAAAGAATATATAGGGAACTGTGAGAACATGCTAATTATTTAGCTTTCATATGAAATAACTATCAGATAGATATTTTTAATTTTTTTTTATATTATTTTTATTTTTATATTTTAGAGATATACACTTCAGCTATATGTTAAGCTTAAAAAATCTATATGTCACCGTTTGATTTAGAGAAATATTTCATATAGTTAACAAAATAGACTATATTTACGGGAAAGGGAGGTAATTCTCCGGAAGGTGTATGACACTTTATTATTACGTCACAATGAAAAGGCCAAATAAGGAATAATCCGGCTTGAAAATCAAGTCATTTCCGCATCTGACTCGTGTTTCACAAATGCGCCAATCAAATGCGCAATGTATTAGTGTCGATCTACCTTAATCCTATCTGAGATAATGTAAACTAAGTAAATAAGTGCAATTTTAGAACCAAATGACATGCAATGATCTGTTGACAACACAATGCTTCAAAATTATGTAGGTTGGTAAGTGTTTGGTATATGCTCTGTATAAGGAGCTTTTAAGACTGAGTACATGTTCAATAAAGACTGAATATATGTTCAACATAGACAGGTGTTTAGATGGAGTATATGTTCAGTTAAGACTTGAGTATATGTTCAAAATATACAGTGTTTTTGACTGAGTATATGTGCAGACTGAATATATGTTCTGTATAGACAGGTGTTCAAAGCAAATATTGACAGCTGTTTACACTTAGTATATGTTTAGTATAGACAGCTGTTTAGACTGAGTATATGTTCAATATAGACAGGTGTTTAGACTGGGTTTATGTTCAATATAGACAACCATTTAAACTGTACAATATAGACAGCTGTAAAGACTGAGTGTATGTTCAGTATAGACAGCTGTTTAGACTGAGTATATGTTCAATATAGACAGCTGTTTAGACAAGTTAATGTTCAATATAAACAAGTGATTAGACTGAGTATATGACAAGTATAAACAGCTGTTTAGACTGAGTATATGTTCAATTTAGTCAACTGTTTACACTGAGTATATGTTCAATATGGACAACTGTTTAGACTAGGTATTGGTTCAGAATAGACATGTGTTTGGACTAGACAGTATATGTTCAGTATAGGCATGTGTTTGGACAGGGTATATGTTCATTATTGACATGTGTTTTGACTGAACAGGTTTTTAAAGTAATAAGGCATTCATTTTTACTCTTTCTATTAGTCAGGGTTATAAGAAGTTTCAGTATTATGTCTATCTTTTGTAAAAAATATTTTATGTAAAGCTCTCTGGTAGAGTATATAACAGTATACAAAACATTATTGTGCACACATTTGAGGGATAATTGATGAAAATAATGGCACACATTTAGTTATCTTTAATCAGTATTGCCAACATGACTTTTTCTGTACATGCTTGTTTTTCCAGGTTCCTTAACATTAAGTGCTGATACAATTAATTCCAATCTACTTATGATTAAATGAATCAAATGTATAACAATTCTGTATGTCTGAAAATTGATGGTAAGTTTCTGACTGTATAGCTTTTAACTTGCATGTAGTCATTTTCATTGTGTGTATACTCATTCTTAGATTATCATGTGGTCATGTGATGAATCATGTGGTCGTGTTATGAAGGCATGCTGTAAAACATTGAATGTACATGCTGTAAAACATTGAATGTACTGTCAAACAATGTCAGGTAAACCTACAATCACTGTTGTTAAAGGTAAAACCATGAATAATAAACTGTTTAATGCTTAACTTATTAGAATCCCAAACACACAACCATATTGTTTCCGGAACAAATTACAAATTATCTTTTTCTCTAGAATTCTTATTATTGCTAATTATTTTAGTGTATGTGGAAAGTTTTATACAAGCAGCCACAGATTGAAAGTGAAAAAATCTTTTTTGTGTTATAAAGGTGCTGCCTTAATTTGCATGATTTGAGTAAGCTTGTATTGACTGTGTATTACTAGTCCTTTGTCTTGTCAAACCTTTTGTGTATTGCAAGGTTTGTATATTACAATAATTCTTCTGTATTACCAGCTCTCTTAATACCACAATTGTGTAGTACCAGTTTTGTGTATTACCAGCTCTGTGTATTACGACAATTATATAGTACCAGTCATGTGTATTACCACAATTGTGTAGGAACAGTCATGTGGATTACCACAATTGTCTAGTACTAGTCGTGTGTATTACCATCTCTGTGTACTAGTATTACCACAGCTCTGTAGTACTAGTCGTGTGTATTACCAGCTCTGTGTATTGCCACAATTCTGTAGTAACAGTCTTGTGTATTACCAGACAAGGAGATTGATATTATAGCTGTTGTGTATTCTTAAGAAGATGTGTTTGGAAGTACATTTATATGTAAATATCATGTATACATTTTGTAACACAGATTTCTGAAGACATGTCATTTTTACAATAAATGCTAAATTGCAATGTAGTTTACATACTTTGTTTTTTCTGTATCAGCTGCACGACATGACAATGAAACTCCCCATTTCCAGACAATATGGTTATTCACAATTTTTTCAGACCTTAGGCTAAAGATATTCATAGTTTCCAATGTTACTAGACATCAAAAGGGGTAAAAAAAAAGGATGCACCAGCATATCATACTGATGGGAGTGATCAACAAAAATCATCAACAGAACAAGTCTTGTGTAATAACTACCCTTATAGACCAATTTCCAATATCTCTTTATGAATGAATTGCTGTCAATGACCTGGGGTCAATCGGCGTAAATAGCATTACATAACATTGTGACAGCCAGAAATCTATATTGTGACACCAAAATTTTCCAGGAAAATTCACTGATTGGAAACTCGTTTATTTTCAAATTAGGGGCATTACAGACTGTTGAAATTTCTACGGAAGTGGAAACATCCTGTTTTATATGAGCCATTCCAAATTGTGATACCAAAAACATCCTCAGTCCCAGTTGTGATACCAAATTTCCTGTTTTCCAATCTTTCCCCAACTCTGATTCTTCTACTCGATGAGCCACTCCCTATTATGATACCAAAATCATCATCTGCTCTTTAGGTCACTCCAAATTGTAATACCAAAACATCCTCTGCAATAAAAGTCACATTCAGTTGTGTTGCTAGAAACATCCTGCAATCTAAAATCCAGTCCCACTTATACTAAAAAATCCTCTTTTTTTCTAAGCCGTTCCAAACAGTGATTCTAACAACATGCTTCACTCTATAACCTACTCCAAATTGTGATACCAAAAAAAATCTCTGTTGTGTAGGATACTCCTTGTGATGAAAAAAACGTCCACAGATCTATTAGCCACTTTGATTCGTGTTGCCAAAAACACATCCTCTGCTCTATGGGCTATATCCGATTGTGATGCCAAACATCCTTTGCTCTGTACACTTCAAGCCATTTACAGTTGTGATGCCAAGAACGTATTCTGCTGCATAAGCCACTTTCAATTGTGATGCCAAAACATCTGCATTTAACATCGGCAAACAAATACCGAAGCAAAAATGACGGCAATTCATATCCAACGCGAATTGAGACGGCATGACAAGGACGAAACAAATGAACATAAATGAACAAGAACATTACAAAACTAAAGCACTAGTTATGTTTATTTTTGTTTATTTGAGTTTCTTTCAGTATATTCTCTTTATCGCACATCCTGGTTATTGATTTTTGCCTGGGGTAAAACATTGAGAAATCTTCAGTAAGTCTATGGTAAAAGTCCGAGTCTAAAATAAAATTCCTTAAACATATATTTTCAAAATAAAAATATGTGTTTCCAGGTCACTTTGAATTCACTAAAATCCAATCACATTTTTATTTGAATCATTCCAACATGAAATAAACAGATCCCAATTTTTAGTGCTGTAATGGTAAACAGAAGGCAAAATCTAGAAGACTTCCGAATGTTCACCCCAGAACCAGTCCATGTAAATTTAAATGCTGACATTTGATTGGTCAATACACTGATGTGACATCACATCGATAAAGAGAATTTGAGTTTATTTGAGTATATTTGAGTTTATTTGAGTAAAAAGACGTGCCGAAAACTTGAGGCATCATCAGGTGCTCTGGAAGGGTAAGCATGATTTGCTCCATGCATGGCACCCTTCACACTGCCAGTGAAATTCCGATTTTGTCACAATCGATGTTTGTCAGTCCATAGTAAAAATGAAAGGTACATGTAACAAAAACGCACACGATACTTTGAAAACTCCAGTTTATCAGGTTTATCCAAGTTTATCCAGTCTGGTAATAAACTCTGGATCTACCCAAAGCTATCTATTCTCATCTGTGAAATAGAAAAATTGTAACGGTCTGTCAAATCAATTCGAGATCATCCGGCCTTACAACAGTCCGGCCCTATGTCAGTACGGCCTTATGACAATCCGGCCTTGGTCTATCCGTCCCTGTATTCTTAATTGATACTATATCGTTGTTTTGTTTAGTTTGGTCATCATATCAGAAATAGAAAGTCGGACATATATTGACGCATTTAAATGATATTCGACATTAAAAATTGCTGCATAAATATAGGAACGAAGGAGTTTTAACCATTTACGAAGAAAAACGTACATTAAGGGATAGCCCTTTAACTGCGTACCAAGTTTAATTTTATTTGTTAGAAATACCTATATTTAAAAAACAA